>JAQIXA010000644.1:0-37691 GCA_034699045.1 Nanhermannia cf. coronata Gr-Ori-00579
CGTAACAGCCATGGACGTTGTCTATGCCCTCAAGAGACAAGGAAGAACCCTCTACGGATTCGGCGGTTAAATCATCCATCAAAACTCGATAAATGCCAAAACTTACTTCGCTTCGTATAAACCAACGGCCCTTTTAAGGGCCACCCAAATTATCCAAAGAGCAAAACTAAAACATTGACCCCTAATAATTATTAAACTAGGTAATTATGTACCTATGTAAGTAAAGTGCATATTATAGCGTAGGCTATTAGTTGAAATGTGATTTTAGAATTTTCAAAAAGTTCATTATGGGTAATAGGAAAATTAGAAATGCGAATACCTAATCTGTATTATGTAAAATAGTAAATGGCAAAAGTGGGACATTTTCGATTTGGAAACAAAAAATATTTGAGTCAACCAAACCAATTCATTTGAATGTTTCATCTTCATCAGTCTTTGAAACTAGTAGGTACCTACTTTATTAATTGAAATTGAAAAATGAGCATTTTATTTCTGTACGAAAATTATTGGGATTTGTGTAGTAATTTGAAATTTGCAGGGTACCCTACCCTGCTTAAACCTTAGTTATAATTATAATTTATGTATTGTAGGGTATAAGGTAGGATACATTTTAGCTTACAAACGAACAATGAATTCAGGGTCCAGGGTTAGTGATGGATTCGGAATCTTATGGATCAATAAAGGGAATGATTTTTACGTATCAACAAAGTATTCAGAATTCAGTATGTACATAGGGGACTTAAGTATAGTTAGAGTTATTAGGTAGGATACAGATAAATAGGGTAGACAACTTTTAAACCATCGACCATCATAATTTAATAAGAACCTAATACCTATACCTAACTACTCCAAATACACTTCAGAATGCAACTTGTCCCGGACATCTAAAATTCAGACCATAATTTAATTTTTAATTGCTGGATACCAAATACCTCTACTTTTCAGCACAGTTGAGCACAGTTAATTAAAATACTTTTTAGTATTCTTTTTCAAATAAAACTTTTCATTTTGTAAATTCAGATCCATTAATTCAGTTCTGAGAAATTCGATTATGGCCTCAATATCACACAAACAACCCAACTTTTCCCCTAAAATTCAAACCATAATCATAATATGTAATGTATAGCCAATATAGGTATAGTTTCAAGTTTCACATCTTCAATGCTGAATATCTTAAACACCTCGACCAGTTATCTAATCAAAATACATTTTTTTTGTAAATACAAATTAGAACACTTGCTTTTATATAGAAAGATTAACCCAACCCAAGTATCTAGGTACCACATATTAAATTAGCTCTGGAAAATCCAATTAAATCCTCAATTGTCCACTTATATACTTATCAAATCTAGAATTCAGACCATAATCTAATTTCTCAGAGCTGAATTTTCTACAAAATATCTACTGGGTCTCAATCAATCTCATCAATATAGGTATAGGTACCAAAAAAACCGTTTAGAAATAAAGCTATCAATTTCAATTCAAAAATCACACTTTAGAAAGCTAAAGGCTAAAATGTATGACCAAAAAACTCATGATCTAAAAATCGATAATTTTTTGCAATTTCAATCAATTTTGTAAATTTTTTATTTCATTTCAATTCAAAATTCAATTCAGATTTCTATTTCTGTTAACAAGTTAGCTAAATTTTATAATTTAGTTAATTACAATTAACTTATGAATCTGATGCTGATGACATCAAATCAGATTTATCTATCAGTGTTTACAATTACATATTTATTTTTTACTATAAATATTACGTTTTAAACTTAATCTAGGGCCAATCAGGAGATTTTATTTTAAATTTTCCTTAAGCCTTGAACCTGTGCTGTGTAGTTTGTCTGCAATTTGAACTTATTAAAAGATAAATAATTAGTTATTGACAAAGTTAAACATTGTATTGAACAAGCCAGACACCAGATTGGAGAGATTTCAATTCTACGACAGACTACAAGTATAACGAGGTATAGCTAGGTATAATGGACCCTAGGCGAAAGTTATCGTAAGTTTTGTACTTTTTAAATAATTTAGGTCATATAACTTTTAATACAGCAGGCCGATTTTTAATTGTAATTTTAATATTTTAATGATTTTGACAGGGCTAGTGGTGACTCACTGTATGCTATATTGGGGATCCCTAAAACTAGTACAACCGATGAAATTAAGGTAAATTAAGATTAAGTGCCACAATTGAAATGAAATTAAGGTCAGATAGATAGTCAATGGAAATGGATATTTTAATTTAAGTCTTATTTTTTTGTCTTTATAGAAAGTGTATAGACGACTGGCACTACAAAACCATCCTGACAAGAACTATGTGTCAGCTGAGGACTCGATGGAAGGTGATGCTCGACGGGTTGCTGAAGAAAAAGCTGAAAAGGTATTTTTATTAATCCTTGCCTTGCATTGATGATGTGGTTCCTATTCATTAAAATTCAACTCGAAACAACCAAAAGTTTGACTCATTTTATTTTATCATGCAGTACTTACAATTTTAGCTTTTTAATGATATGGTTCTGGTTTTTAAGAGCTGAATGAATAGATCATAGACATAGAATAGAATAATATAAATTATAATATGTACAGATAGTCGTAATATGTATTAAGTATTGAATTGATATTAATTGGCTTTATAAATCTCAAATTTATGTAGATGATGTTCACTTTGAATCTTATTTTAATTGGTATTTTTTTGAATCCTAGTTTAAGGAAATTAATCGAGCCTATACCATATTATCAGACACATCTAAAAGGTAAGATTTTAATTAATAAATCGGCAATTAGGTATATTCTATTGTGAATTGTGAACCTATGCTTTTATTTCAACAATTGACAATCGATTTACTGATATTTTTATTTTCTAGGTCAATATATGATGCATACGGTTCACTTGGATTATTTATATCAGAGCAATTTGGTGAAGATAATGTACGGACGTACTTTATGATGACAAGTAAGAAATCAGTTTAACTTTGAATAATAATAATAACCTTTGCTAGATATATAGTGTAAAGACCACTTTTTTGGTAAATGTTTGGGTCTTTTAAATACATTACCTATGCGAAATCTTGTTATTTATAAGACCCATAGATTTAAGGTGATACTTGCAAATTGAGAGGTCTTATTCAAGTATTAATTGTACAAGGATAATTTTTTTTAAATTTAAATAGGTCCATGGGCGAAAGGACTAGTTTGTCTATTCGGTCTTCTTACTGGCTGTTTTTGTTGCTGTTGTTGTGGATTTTTTTGTTGTTGCAACTTTTGTTGTGGAAAATGTAAACCTAAAATCGACGAGTTTGATAATGGTGGTAAGCACTTTATATTAATATTTTTATTATACTTTATACAAAGCAATAGGATAAAAATTTGTCTTTTTTTTATAAAGAAAATGATTTTCAAGAAGTTGTAACAACTGAACCGAAGCCAACTGCCTCTGTAATTCAATTGGGACCTAGTGGTGGCGAAGGATCAAGTGGTGATGGAGGTGATACTAATGGTGAGCCTAATCTATCTGGGGGAGCATATATATTCTCATCATCATCTGATAAAAGAACCAATGCAGACTCAGAATTAAATTTAAAATATAATGATAAGACTTCTCTAATTTCTAAATCAAATAATTCAGCTGAAGCACAACCAATTGGCTCTCCTAGCCATGCATCTGACTATAACACATTCAGTAATTCAGCAGATCAACAGAAATATTAAAAAGAATATTTATTAAAATACAAATTTAGTTCAGCCTATACATTTAATCCAGCTATGAAGAATCCTACATATTTATGGCCTCAATTTTACAATTCTTGTAAGAAATTGAAGTCAAAAATAGGGTATTTCAGAACCGGGTATAAATGAATAGACCATAATATACCTACTAAAGTATAAATTAATGTATTAATTTATTTATTAGAGTGCACTTACATTTTAAATAACCAATTTTTAAACAAAGTTTAGGGTAACCTTTTTCAATATATTTTTTACTAAAGTAAAGTAGGTTTAAGTTAAAATAATGTGTGATATAAAATTGTCTTATGATGATTTTTAGTCAAATCAATTGTTTGTGAAACCCTTAATTTCGACTTTCAAATTTATCCTACCTAAATATTATGAATATGTATTTTAAAAGTTTAAATGGAAAGTTTTAAATCTCAATATATTATGCAATTAAATTAATTAAGTAACTAATTTAATAACCTAACATTTACAAATGTTCTAAAAGCAGGATGCCTACTACTAAAAATATTTTATTTACCTATATTTTACTATGTAGGCAATTTTGAATGTAGCGTAGTTAGTAGTTAGCTGATTTTAAATTTTATATAAGTAGATATTTAAAAAGACCTAATAATAAATCAATGAACTATAAAAATGACCGTGTTTTGTTGTACTTTAAGATCATTTAAATTTTTTTATTGAGATTTTGTAAATTGCAAAATAGAAATGGTATAAAACATTTTAAATTATTAATACGTTTGGTAGGTTAGGGATTAGTATTATGTATTTATACGTTATGGTAAGGTAAGTACTATATTAGATTAGATAGAAAATAGTTAAAAAAGAGATTTATAAAAAAAACTTTTTGAGTTTTGAAAATTTTCTTTTTTTAAATCTTGTCAATTTTCAAAGATAAGTTCAGGTTAAGGTTAACCTACTAAGAAGTTTGGTAGGCATCTTGGAAATTGGGCAAAACCTGGACCACAGTAATCACAGCGTTGGCCTATAAAAATCATGAAATTTTTTCAAGAAAAGTCAAATTTAAAAGCTCAAATTTAGTCCAAATTCTTACCTGAATAGTTTGAAAAACAATCGCATTTTCCTGTTTCATAGTGGCAGATTTGAGATTTTGATCCTGATGAACTACATAGACAGGGTCGACAGTATGGATATCCATAATAGCCAGGTGTACATCTGTCACATTTTACCTAGAGAAAATAAAATTATTTGGAATTTATAAATGCCTGCTGGATATCTTGAAAAAGTTATTAAAACTAGCTGGAGCTGGATCAGGAAGCTGAATATTCTCAATTAAAATTAATCAAATTTTGCAAAATTTGATTGAAAAACGAATATAATGTGGCATTGTATGTAGTTAGGGGTAGGGTATATTATTTTTATAATACCCTAGGTATTGAAAAAATTCGCAAATCTAGATGATATTTACAAGAATCAGGAAAAAATTAGCTTGTTTTACAGATCCAGCATAAAATTTAAAAAACTGAGTATTTTGGAAAATTTACCCCTTCAAAACCAGTTTTACATTGGCATTTCCCGCTATACTTGTCACAAACGCTTTAAATAAAATAAAATACCTAAATTAATTAAATGGACATAATAATATTTAGGTAGGTACACAGGTACTTGAAAATTTTAAGTTAAAAATGCAAAATCTAGATTCTAGTATACCTACTAACAGAGCCTGTATCAGAACATTGACAATCTGAACAAGCTGGAAAATTCCAGAAAGAATCCGTACATTTTGTACATTTTTCACCTAAATTTAAAAAATAATTATCCAGTTAAAAAACCGATCTCTAAAAATACAATGAGTACCCTATTCAAGAACAGTAATTTAGCCATACCAGTAAATCCTCTTTTGCAAGCACATGTTCCAGTAACCTTTATATTTTAAAATTGACAATAATTTTTTTAGCTTTCTTCAATTATCTTTTAAAGGCACTTACTTTGTGACAATTATCATCTTCTCGTCCATTTGGATGACACCCACATGCTACAAGACAATTTTTTTTTGGAAAATTAAGACTTTTTGGTTTTTTACATGAACTTACCGGAGCAACTTGGATAATTTGAATAGCCATCAGAGCAACTAAAATAAATTATCAATTGATTTTTTTTTGTAATCAAACTACTTTATTGTATTATTGCAATTAAGAAAGTAAATTACCGATCACACTTGGCGCCAACAAAACCAAGTTTACAGGCACATTTACCCGTATTTTTATCACAAACTGAGGAGATACTGCCATTTTCATCACAATTACAAGAAGAACCTGAAATTACCCAAATTTAGAAAGCATGTATGTTATTGACTATTCAAAATTTCATAATTCTATTTCTATAATTGAGATTTTCTACAGGAATCTTTACGAGATTTCTGCATACATTTTAGAAAAATGCGAATATGTATTTGAACAAAAAATCCAAAATTCTATAGCCTAAGCCTACCTACCATTTGGATTTAAACCTACAAGTATAAAACTTACAATATGGAAATCCAGTGTACGAATCAGCACATCGATCACACTTTTGACCATCAAAACCTATAATTAAATTAAAATTAAATAACTTAATTTATAATTGTTCTTATCAATAAGATTTTTGTATATTTTACCATCTCGACAGTTGCAATTTTGATTGACTTTGTTGCAAACGCCATCGACTTTAAAACACAAAAAATTATTAATCCGTATCCTACTACATACTACAACTGTATGTATGTATTGTATAAGCTACATTAGTTAATTTTTAAATCAGTAAATGTGCAAATTATATACCTGATCCTCGTAAATCACAATTACATCTACTGCATTTGGGGAAATTTGTAAATCCTTTAGAAAAATTAATACATGTAAATATCTATAAAAATTTGGGTAAAAATTATCTAAAATATATGGATTACCCGAATCACACTGATCGCAATATCTTGCTGCATACGTATACTGATAAAATAAGGATTTATTAAAGATCAATAGTTATTTCGGATAGATTTTAAATAATTTTGCCTACCTTACAAGGGCAATCCCCTGACCGACCTTTCAGTTTTAAATTTCAAAGTAGTTATGTTTAAAAGTTATTAAATTTTTAAGAAAATTTTTGACTAAATAGGCATAAGAAATTACCTGCATAACAAATCTTTCCATCCCCGAGAGTACCATTTGGATTACACTCACAATACCGGCTTATAAAATTATAAAATTTTCAGAAATTTTTCAAAAAAGGAAGAGATTCCTACAACATACGTAGGGGAGGGAGGACTAGAGATAGTTCGGAAACCTTTTCGAAGTTTGAATTGAACAATCTGTTTTCGGATCAACAAAATTCTATTTCGATCTGAAATTTACTTGAGATTTATCATGGGTATCTATCTCTATGTAAGCATAAGTATAGTAGGTATAAAAATTTCAGGTCAAATAACTTATGATTTATAAGAAAATGAAAGCAGACTTTCCAAATTTCAAAATCTGTTCCGAACTATCCGAACTAACCCATAAATGCTGGTATTTTCTTACCTATAAGGGAATGATAGACGATCTCCAACATCAAACACGCCTTTAAATTTTCCTCCACCAGTTGATGGGCTTATTTTATTGCTAGAACTTCCAGATCCTCCAATACTCTTAGCACCACCTGGTGCTGAAGATCCTTTTGAACCACCTGCTCCTGTAATCCCTGCACTTCCGGAAGTAGACAAATCAGTAAGTCCTTTAGTTTCAGTGTCTGTACTGGTAACAGAGACAGCTGTATCATCAGATCCAGAAGATCCTAAAGTTGAAATTGCTGCTGGTCCAATATTTCCAGAGGTATGAGAACTAGTAGGTTTTGAAGATGGTGAGTATGGAGATCCTGAAGGTTTTGATGGAGAATATGATGAGGTTTTGGATTTTGTTCCAGAACTACCACCATAACTTGTTAGAGAATTACTTTGAGGGAAATATGAATACTGAGATGAAGTTGGATAGGATACATGAGAGTATTCTTTATGGCAGACACCTTCGTAATTCATTCTTAAAGCTAAAATTATAAAAGAAAAACTATAAGATAAATTATAAAACTCAGAAATGGTTTTGCTTGGTAAATTTTAAGACCAAAATTTGGTTTTTCAGACATCAAATTACAAAAATTTAACCAAAAAATGAGAAATTTTTGAGAAAAAACTCAAAAAATCATCTTTTGAAAAATTCACAGTACCAGAATCAGAAGTACATTAATATTTTTTGCTTTTTTGAAAATTATTGTCATTTTTGAAAATTTATAAAACTATCTACCAACCTACAGTATTACCTATATATTAATAAAATTCTTGCCAAAAAACATAAATATTTTGAATAAATATTTTGTACTTACAAGGGTTACATTTCTGAGCACATTGTAGATGACAAAAGTTATCATAAGTGACCATATTTGTACCACAAAACGGGATAAATTTTCTTGGACATTGACAAAATCCACAAAAAGCTCCATGTTCTGATTCCGATCTGATGACATCATTATATTCATATTCTTCAAAATCCCTTCGATCTGGGTCAGGGTCTGGTGAGGGACTAGGACTTGGCTCACAAGAAATTGAACCCACATATAGAAATAAAAAACTGAATTTTAAAGCTAAGAGCCTCATAATGATAATGATAATGCTTTAACTCTAAAAAATCCAATTATAAAAAGCCCAATTATTTCAGTGCAAAGGAATTTCAAATAAAAACTGGACACTTGGTCTGGATTTTTGGGGGGTTTATATAGCTTTAGATAATTTGCATTTATGGAAAATGGAAACTAATAAAGCCATATTATACTGGTAGTATGGTACTAGACTGTACTAGTAGGTACCCTACAAGATAGTTATGATTATGATAGTTTGAGGTTTTTAATATCAGGTTCGAAATAGGATGTACAAAAAGTCAAATAAATTTAGCCAATAATTAAGGGAGGGTTGAGTTTTTTTCTGCACTTTTGCTTTCTTCAAATCAGACACCAAAAATCTCAAGGACTCCAGAAAGAATATTAAATTAAATGCTATTATTAACAGATTTATTATACGAATGGGCAATATTGTAAATTGTGCTATATTGTTACCCATTAATATAAGAAAATAGTGTATAAATTCACGAAAGCTCTCGATTCCTAATTCCTACTTGAAAAGATACAAAATACAAAGTACTTTCATATCGATTAGGTATTAGGATTTCGTATTTAAAAAATCTTTTATTCTAATACAATTTTGTATTTTGACCAAATATTGAGAATATTTGACCAAAATATTCTCAAAAAGTCGGAAGTTTTGAATCTTGAGAAATTATGATAATTTCATTTTGTCATGTAATTCCTATTACATAGTTAAAATTGTAGTTAAATGTCAAAATTATTCAAAATATGGATTTTATTTTAAATTTAGAAGCTTGTCGTGTTCACAAATATATTAATTTGATGATTTACATTTTTTTCTAAAATTTCATTTTGAATCGATTGAGTAGAATTTGTAAAAATTATCTGGTTCTAATTGCCGAGCTAATATAATGATGATAATAATGAAGATTCACCCATATATTTGACACCTTATGTAAACGTCTAGTTCTTCACCGTCCATAAGTAATTATATAGGCTGGTTGAACATAATTGTACTATGTACTCTGGCTGGGTCACGTTCTTGACTTTGACATAGTAATTTACTATATACTCTCTCAAGCACTAATTTGTTTCAGTTTTTACTTTTCAAGTTAAGGGATTTTTATGTATGAATCTTTTATACGAGTACATTTCCTAACCCATATTGTTCATAGCCCAGATAATTTATATGCAGTTTTTTATTCATTATTGAAACTTGTAAATTACAAGTAGTAGGGTATATAGATATGTTGTGTAGTAAGTACTTTACCTAATTTGCATTTTAAGTATCCAACTGTGATACCAGTTATCAGTACTAGTAGATAAAAAGTTTCCAGAACTTACAAATTGAGCCATTTAATTGAATTATGAACCTTTTTTATATAAAATTTTAGCTCGATTTAAAGTCTATAAAGAATTTTTACTAAAAATTAGCAAATATTTTACGTATTATTGTCAAAATCTTAAATTACTGGCTTTTTTGCAAAGTTATTTACGGATACTTTAAAGTTAGGTTAACAATCTGAAATTTTGAGAATTTCTTAAATTAGATTCAGATAAGTCAAGGTTATGTTATGTTTTGGTCAAAATATTGAAATATTGCATATTTTGAATATAATTATGATTCCCATTGATTGGAGTGCTCAAATATTCGAATTTTCTATCAGTATCAGAAATTTTTTCAAATTTTGTACGAGCTTTTTGATCATTTATATCAGTAAGTATTAGGATTAAAATCTAAATAACTATCAGGTCTTGAAATTATTTAAATTAAACCAGGAAATAAATAAAATTGTAATTCTTGTTGACAACTTTGTCCGTGAAATGAATTAAATTTCTCAAAATCTTATCTCAGTACTTAAGTAATTTTGACTTTCTAATCTAATTTGCATTGGTCGAGTTTGTACAAATTATCTTAAGGACATTCTCAACAGAGCAAAAAAAATTAATTCAAATCATATTATAAAAAAAGCAATTAAACTTTGCATATTTAATTTAATTAAATGTTTTTGCCAATATTTATTCTTTTTACGCAAATTTACCTATGTATATTGTACATACTGATGAAAAGTAATTTGCCATTTGAGGTACATATATTTAAGAATGTATTCAGTTTATTTTTACTTCAATATCGAATTACTCATTCAAAAAAACTTGTGCAACATAAAATATCTTAACTTATGCTTGAACAATTATAATCTCAACAAAAGGTAAAAACCCATTAAGATCATTGAAAAACTGGTCAATCCCGATCCTCATAAATTTTGAAAAAAAAATGCATAATTTGTATTGACCAAAACTAATTCGAATATAAAAAGAACAAGTGTGCTTTTTTAAATCTCTTAAAAAGGGCATGTGATACATTATAATCAATCATTAAAGATTTTTTTTTATCATTTACATACCTAACTTTCGTACTTACATCATAAGGTTAAATAGCCAATTACCTATAGGTATTCTGAATTATTTTAAAAATATTTTATTACATACATGCCCAACTACATAAGTACCTTAATAAGTATCTCTATTATGATTCAAATAAGTATCTCAATTTTTGATAAAGTAAAATCTTACAAAACTGCTCAAAATTGAATAAAAAATAAATACAAATCTCAATATAGGAATATGTACAGGAACCTTATAAATGTTATGTAGGTATAAAGATGCGTTAGACGCTCATTATAATTTAAAAATCAATAAAAATAAGATTGAAATCTCATAATTGACAAAATTAGCATAAAATATCCATCAAAAAATCAAATTAGAAATCAATCAAAAATCAAACTCGATTCAAATTTGGGATACATTAGAAGGTTAAAAAATACTATCAATAAAATCTCCAAAATTTCTTTAAAATTCTGTACAATTTATCTAATGGTTATTTTCCATAAAAGAGTCTCAGTTAATTGCTATAAAAAGTGCTGACCTTTCATATAAATAACATAATGAAGATCATTTTAAAAATTATTTCCCATGTACGTATCCTATCTATAATGCTAAAGCCATAAGATATCAATTTGGGACTTCTCTTCCTAGATCATAAAAATAAATACTATGTTATTAGAATGCACTTTTTTCAATTTTATTAATGGTCAAAACACGACTTTATTTCATACCAGTATAGGTAGGTAGGGTACAAACATACATACTTATTAGGGTACAAATTACTGATTTATTTTATGAACTCTGAAATGATCGCCTTTTAAATAAAATATAGTTATAACCTAGTATTTAATTGAGATATAAAATTAATTTCCTTATGATTCCAATTCTCAGAATGTATTTTGATGTATTTTTAAATACAAATGTATAAAATAGAAATTTAACTGTAAACTAATTGTTCTTGGCTTATTTTACTTTGAACTCGGTCATTTCGGTCGAAACTTTTCACGAGAATTGCATCAGGGAGTCGGCTCACCGTAATCACTAGAATAGACAAAATTCATTCGTAAATTAGACGAAATTCGAAGTATCTACATATTATACAGTCTACACTATCTATATAACATCATAAGTATAGAAATACAGTATCGATTTGTAATTTACGAATAAAAAATCGTATAAAAATCATGACAAAATTGATTTTAAAATCTAATTGAAAAATGATTATGTTATGATTTAATACAAGTCAACGATATTTTTTGGATGTTATGAAGTATCCAGAAAAGAGATAAAAATGAACTTTTTAGATTTGAGTCATGTTAAATGAGGTCAACTTGTATCTTACCTAAAACGGACATAAGGGCCAGTAAGAAAGAGTCGAAAGACATAAGGCAGAGGTAGAGTATCCCGAGTCTAATCAGATTCATTTGCCATGTGAAACCCAGGATTAGCAAAATTATGTTTATAAGTCCAATTATAGCATTTCCTAAAAGCCAGGTAGTTCGGTGTTCTTCAATTCCTATCTAAAAATGAAACAAAAATTACCATTTTGTATTTTGATTATGATAATAATATCATAGAAAAACATCGATCACATACATTTCATGACATATACTTACTGTATACTTACTAGCAGTCTGAAACTTATTATTATATACAATTCGTATCAAAATTTTGTTATTTTATTATTAACGACAAAAAACTTATACATAAAATTGTTTACTGATATCCTAGATTCTTGACATACTTATTACTCACTTCCTGAATTTCAGGCTTCTGCACGGTAAACATAGGGGTCAACAGAAATTTCCATAAAAATAAACTTAAAATTCTAAATTTTATGTTTGAACTCAAAAAATATAGCCATGCAAAGGGACAAAATGCCATAAAAAGACAGGACAAGAGATTTTTACCTTTATTTCAAGGTTCAAATGCTAATTTAGGCACTTACCTACATAAGTATGTGTACATAAATAGGTACTTAATCTATGTCAATACAAATTAAAGTATTTTTTCTTACAAATGTTAAAAATCCAGAATGAACAACTTGTACAAACCCCATCACGATACCCAATGTTGAAAGGACCTTCCATTTAGTGAGCAAACTCTCAAATTTCTCACTATTGAGATTCGCATCAGGAGAGTTGGACAAAATTTTTCCAAGTGTATACTCGCCTCTTTCACTATTACTATTGAAAATCCCACATGTGATGATAATCCCAATGCCCAGACACTATAAATTTACAAAATTTTAGAAAAAATTGGAAAATTTTAAATATTAAGTTAGTTATACCGTAATGAAAATGCTGGTTTGAGCAGCCGTTTCTCTTGAATATTGAGACATTTTTAAAATTAAAAATTAAATAAATATTGACTAATGCTCGTTTGCAAAATGTACAACTTTTAATATACGAATATATGTTATTCTAGATGTATTTAAATGACATTTGCTTAACTTGCTAAAATATGAGAACTATGAACTCTCGTTGTAGAGCAGACTAGCAGGTGGATTTATTTTTATATAAAATTGATATTTGAATACATATTACTTTACCATTGTACACTGGTATGGTTTAAAAGTAATTTAATCGATTCAAATTCAATAGAATAAAAACAATTGCAGGTGCAATGAAAAATTTATTAATATTTCCATGTGCCCTTAATATGATAATAGACAGTAGACAGTATAAGTAATGTATGTAAATTATAATCTTGATTTTAAAATAATGAATTGTCATCTTTTTTTATCTTATCTTACACTTTAGTTATCTAAATATGTAGATTCCAGTGTTTAAAAATGTAACATATTGTACTGCTTAATATTACATAAAAGCAAATTTCAAACTACAGAATATCTATCTGCTTGTATAGATGGAAAGTAATAGATTAAAATTTGAATACGACTTTTTTACAATTTTAAATTTTACATTTAATTATAGATAGATATATAGGTAGGTAATTATGTCTGTAATTTGGCAACTACAGTTTTGTTTTGTTTCAAGATCAATAAGCATTCTTAACTGCTATTAGTAGGGCACAAAAATATTGATACATAATCTTAAAATTGATAGCGATTATTGTGAAAGAAATAGGGTACCTATATTATGGTTATGTTATGATACTACTAAACTACTCTGCATCATATACTAATAAATCCTTAATTAAAATAGATAATAACCGAACAATATTACTTACGAGTACTATTACCTTATCTATAGTGGTAGTGGTATCAGTATTTTGTATTTTTGCATTGTATACTGTAATTTAGAAGAATACATAGTAGGGATCCTACTTGTGAATTTTGCAGGTACTAATTACGAGCATCATAAAATAATAAAATTGTAAAAAAAGCTTTAATTTAAATACAATTTTGCAATATTTCATCATAATCGGTAATTATTTCAAAGTAAACAGGATGCTTTTTAGCTCGTTTATATACATTTTTTAAGATTTTTTGGAAAATCATGTAGGTAGAATAAAATTTCCGTTGCAATCAACTAGTAAATTTTGTAATAAAATATCCATATTATGTACGAGTATTCATGGGTAAGTACCTGATATACTCGTAATGTGAAATGTTGTATTTGAGAAATTTGAAATTCTTGAAAATGCTTTTGATTTCGTCGAGATTTCGAGCTTAAAAAGTGAGCCCAATATTATGACTATGTAATATGATATTTATATTTATCTTTATCTTTAGATTATGTACACTATAAATACGTATTAAGAAATTTATTACCGAATTAATCCGAAAATATGGATTAAACTAATTTAGATTAACAGATTCGAAGCCTATAAATAAGAAAGCCATAAATTTTCTAAAGTAGTCTAAATTGTAAATTGATATTAGTTCCCCGTACCCTGTAATTTGGATATTTTTTGAAAATTTTGAAAATTTAATTCGAAATCATGTTTCGATTTTTATTTGTATCCGCCCTTTTCTGCATTGCTTCAGCTAATATCGTAGATGAAGTCAATTGTGGTAGGTATTACATATACCAATAATTTCTTTAAAAACCAAATTTTGGCTAATATTTTGCATAATATATCTGTACTTAATTACCTAACATATACTTTAATATTTTTAGGATCAATTAGCACATTGCATGCAGTAGAATTCACAGGATGTACCAAATTCCCATGTGTCATTGATGATGGCCAAGAATACACATTATCAATTCGATTTACACCAGGTATTTTACCAAAATTTTACAAAAAAAAATTCAAAAAAATAGCTAATATCCATTTAAAAAGCACAAAGTATGGTTGTCAAGTCCAGGATTACCTATCAATGGGATGGTTTCGCACCAGAAATGTAATTTTTTTCAAAAATTTCAAAGATTTTTCAAATTTTCAATTGCTTAAGTTATACTTATATTATGCAGGTACGATGAAATCGATGACTTTGTAACAGGAGGACAAATTCATACCCACACTAAGGCTGGAATTACAGGTAGGGTATTATATAAATGGTACTAAAATTTTGCAAAATTTGACTAAATTTTCATGTTTTTTTTGTAGTTTCTGCTCCACAATCCTGGGGTATTACATTCAAATGGGAATTAATCGACACCCAAGGCAGAGCTCAAATCTGTGCTCATGTTATCAGCAACTTTATTACTGGAAAAAACATCATTTTCTAAAAATTTTCAAAACAATTTTCTAAATTTTCTCAATTTCATTCCTATAATATTTGTACCATATATAATCTGCATTGATAAACATATAACTTAAATAAAATTATAAAATCAATAACTTATTTGACCGACAATACAAGTAACTCAATACCTTTTACAGTACAAAGTACAAATGCCATTTAAGACAGACTTGAATGTTTATAAAGACTCGAATATACAAATTAATTGCTTTTGCATATTACATTTTTATCTGGTAAATCCATAGTATGATATGTTATGTAGTTCCGAAAAAGATAATAAATATTCAATTACATTACATTTCAAATGATAATTAAAAGTGCTGTGAAATATAGACAAAAATATCGATGGATAATTGCTCAACTGACTTTGGTTATGACCTTGAGAGTGAACTTTTCTATTGCTTATAAATTACAGCAAAATACATATTTGGAAATCATAAAATAATAAATAGATAATTGTATTCATATACAGCTAGGTACTTAATTTAGATTAGATGATAAGAATAATCCTATTTAACCATTAATTTTCAAATAATTATCCATACTTGCTTAGTATGATAAAACAGGAAAAAAGGGCTCTTTATGAAAAAAAGGAAAATTTTCAAAAAATTTAAGTACTTATATGCATAGATGATGAGAGTACTTAATTATTAATTGCCAATCTATACCTATGTATTAATAAGCATAGTTTCTACAAGTTTAAAGTGCCTAAAATTTTAGTTCTAGTCTGACTAGTCCTTAAAATTTTGAATAGGTACATACTTAGGGTAGGGTACTCTACTATAGGTATGATTATGATACTTAAATAATAAGGGGTATTTTGATCAGTTAGGTATTTTTTTATATTTCTATCAAAACAAGTATTATTTGACAAAATATTTTAAAATTTGGCACAAATTTTGTACAGAATTTGATAAGATTTTAATTTAAACAGTCATATAAGAGACAGTTTCAGAATTTGATAAATTGTTGATCAAAACTTTTTTGAATTTGTTGCTGGAAGCTGAAAAGATTCCGCATTGACTGACTGCTTGGTATAAAGTGACATGTGAATGAGCTGGGATAGAAAATTGACTATTGACTGCATTTTCCATGGTGTAAAATCCGGTTTCCTTAGCCCAATTGATGGTATTTGATTTGGTCATTTTGCTTTGGATATTTTGACTCAATTCTGAAATAATCTGATCGTCAAGTGCGTATCCAGCATTTTTGTAAAATGTTCTTTCTGATGGGGTGTTTGATTTTTTGTGAGAATATGCAACTCCGATTCTTTTCTCGTATTTACATACTTTTGGGCTTGATCCAAAAGTATTGTCACCTAATTAAGAAAAATTATAAAATTATTCAATTTGCGAAATATTGGATTTATTTGTAGTAAACATTTACAGATTTGGACACGCTCCCAGGAATCTGAAGGTTCGCAAGTTTTGGCTATAAATGGATGTAAATGATAATATAAATCTCAAAAATTTATCTTAAAAGTTAGGTTTTATACCTGGATTCATAATTGGACAACATTTTGCTTTGAAATTATTCAATGAAGTATCATCATCTAAAAATTTATAGGTACACCTAATTTAGTTTTTTTATTAAGCTTTTTAAATTTTCTACAATTTATTACCCGTTCCAGATAATTCGACTTGAGTTGATATTCCACAAATGGCTTGTCCAGCTGGACAATGTCTTACAGCTGTCCATGTACCATAATCAAGTCCATCACCTTGGAGGTATGCATTTGTTTCACCATTACAGAACAATCTTAAATTGGTTCCAGCCATATCATCCAAAAGCTTTTTAATAAGTATAAATATACACATTAGTATTTTAATTACCTTAAAAAAATTCAATATTACAAACGCTGAAGTCTAAATTACTGACAGATGCATAATTAATTGTATTTAGTTAATAAGTAGGTATCCTACATTTTGGTTTTCTTCAGATCTCATTTGAAATCCTGTCATAAATCCACCAATAGGACAGAGGAAATTAAGCTGGAAAACTCCATAATCTCCAACACCACTCTGAACATATTCATCGACAGTCTCCCAGCTTGGTGTACCGCAAAAGAATCTAAACAATTCATTAAATTAGTCCTCCCAATTTCTAAGTCATGTCATAACCTTAATTAATTAATGGTACCTTATTCCATTTAAAGCTGTATCATCATAAAGTATAGTCTGGTATTCATGTGTTTGGAGTTTGATCCCTAAAAAGATTTATAAAATATAAAATTTCTCAAGTGGGGTACCTTAAGTAATTGATAGGGTAAGTAGTGTAGCATGTACATAGGTATATTATGTAATATCTAACTTAAGGTATGATTTTATCTCAAAAGATCACTTGAATTTTCCATTTTATTTTCTTGATAAGTCGTGAAATTAATTAAAAGTGATATCTGTATCTTGTTATAGAGTTAGGAATTTTCTGTCAGTGACAAAACCAAATTAGGGTCAATCTGACAATGAGATAGGTAGGGTATGAAAACATTCTTATGTTTTTTTATAGAAACTATAACCTTTTAAGATACTAATAAAGTATGTATATTTAGAATATTTAAGTATAACATACCTACTACATATTGACCTTCTGAACAATTTTGCCAATCATACCAGTCACCTACGTATTCAAAAATCAAGATTTTAAATCAATTTTTTTACATTTATTTAAGAAAATAATTAAAATTTACCCCAAACTGTAAGAATTGGATTCTCAAGAATAATTTCTTGCCCATTGATGCTCAAAAGAACACACCCTAAAAAGAAAATTATCGATTTCATTTTTCGATTTTAAAAATACTCAGACAAATTCAGAACGGTAGAATCTCAAGTTGAACTAATTAAATATTTCACATATTGACACTTTATATAAACTTAAAATTAAGGATAAGCATTTGGAAATACCCTTCAAGTTTGAAGTAAGCCTTAAGTGTTTGATAAAAAAAATCAAAAAAATTATTTCAAGATAGCAAATCAATATAACAATTATGTTTTGGTAATTGTTAATTTGGATAAAATTTACAAAATATTGATTAAATTACACTTCCTATCGAATGTCTGATTTCTCTACTACTATCTGTATGTAATCATTTTGTAAAATTTGTTGAAATTAAACGTGACATTGATATTATACAGAATACAGGATACTTTTAATTTGGATTGATTTTTCAAGTGTTTACTAATACATATGTATATACGTATGTCAATTGAATTGAAATTGTCAATTAACTTTAAAGGACATTTTACTATCTTAAAAGATCTACTTTTAGCCCTCGATACTCTAAAAATTTAAGTAGAGTAGATAGAGAATGGAAACCTTAAATATGGGATTTTAAATATTAAAGTTGCGTAATTCTCTAAAATCAAAATATCATAATATCTATTATAATTATAATTAATGTCTTTGTATATGACTACACATTGATAAGTATTTTAGGGGAATATAAAATTAAAAACGGTTTTTCGAAATTTTGGTTATTTTGTATATTTAAGCTTTATTCTTTTTAGAGAATTTTATTTTGAAAATTTCAATTTTTGATAAATTTTAGCATTTAAAAAATGTAATTATTCTAGATTCTGAAATTATAATTACTCGTAGTATATTTAAAGATAGTAATTAAGGTATGTATGTATCAGTATTATTGAAATTGTAGGTCTCTCATAAAATAGAACTACGGTAGTAAATTAACATTAATTTAACAACTATCCAGAATATGTATATATACATTGTAGAGAGTAGATAGGTAGGTAGGCTACATATAAATTCGTTTATTTCTCATTAAAATTTTGAAATTATCTAATATTTCAATCATAAAGTCATTGGAATTTTGAAACATTTCATGATTAAAGTAAATAATGCTTATACATAACAAAACTATGTAGGTATATACCTATATGCATAATTTTTGTCTTTATTTAGATACAATTTTATTAAGGTAATGTACGGATACTATCTAATTATAGATATAGGCACATAAGGTACGGTATATTCAAAAATACCTGTCATGCCAAGTTGAAAAACTTGCCCAAGGATATTTTAGTCCTTGGCCTTGAAAGAAATCCAGCTCAATTTCTTAATTTTACATTTTAAATTTACTGATAGAATAGTTCAGGTTAAGTAAATTTTGGTCAAACATCTGTATCTGTATACCTAAATATCATTAAAAATAAAATGTCAATCGAAGGGTCATTTAAGGGACTCAAAGTTCTTGTGACAGGAGCTGGAAGAGGTAATAATTATTAATTTTTTCTCTTGAAAATAACAATTATCTGTATCAATACAATACATAGATATTTCGTAAGTATATTTTTTGTAATCTGTAAAATATTTACAGGTATTGGTAAAGCAATTGCCATTAAGCTTCATGAATATGGTGCAGTCGTCTATGCTGTCTCAAGAAACCCAGAAAATTTGCAAAAACTCTCTGCAGCCTACCCAGGAATCAAAACCGTGTCAGTTGACCTGGAAGATTGGGATGAAACTCGAAAAGCATTGGAAAATATTGAAGTTTGTGATCATATTGTAAATAATGCTGGAATTATACAACCACAATATCTACTTGATGTTACAAAAGATGCTTTTGATAGGTAATAATTTCATAAAAATTTCTAACAAATTGTGACCTTTATTTTTGATTATCATATTATTTTGATTATCAGTAGATAACTTTGTGTAAAATTTTATAAAACAGGATTATGAACGTGAATGTACGAGCTGTTGTGAATGTCACTCAAATTATGGTCAGAAAATTGGTCGAGGCTAAGAAGCCAGGAACCATTGTCAATATTTCTTCGGTGGTACGCTTCGATATATCTTTTGAGTATATAGGCAGTTCAGGGTACTATACTAATATGTTTTGATAGTGTTCGAAAACCTTTTGGCCAATGGACTCAATTTACTGTGCTTCAAAAGCAGCTATAGACTCACTAACTAAAACAATGGTAAAATTCTCAAAATTTTGTATAAAAATTTCGAAAAAATTTGAAATATGAATTTTTTTATGAAAAATTTATTTTTATAGGCTAGAGAATTTGGAGTTTATGGAATTCGTGTAAATTCTGTCAACCCAGGAAATGTTCAAACAGGTTCATTATTTTAAAAAATGCAATTTTTTCATAATTTTGTAATCTACCTATATAAATAATAATTGTTATGCTTAGATATGGTGGCTTATGAGGAAATTGAATATAAAGGTAATATAAGAGTATAAATTGATATCATTTTGACATAATTATGAATTTTGATTTTGAATTTGAATATAAAGCAAAAGGACTGGGTATGGATGCTTTATTTAAGGATCGCTATCCGATACCTGGAAATAATGTTGTTGAAATGGACGAGATTGTCCGATGTACACTTTTTCTTCTATCAAATGTCAATAAGATGATCAATGGAGAAACTATGGTGGTCGATGGAGGTTTTAGAACTACATAAATTTCATAAAATTTCTCAAAATTTCTTAAAATATCTTAAATTTCTTGCCTAATTACTAATTATTTGTAATATCTAATTATTATAGTAATTCCCTTAAAAATTATTTAATAAAATGGAAATATTGATAGATTCATAATTTTATTAATGTTTCAAATGATTAAAAATTTTATAAAGCTTAATTGGACATAAAGATCATGTCATGTTTCAATTTTTTTTAATATCTGACTTTTGGGAATTCGGTCTTGGCACCATTTAATTCCTCTTCTGTTTCTTCATCCCAACCAAAGGCTTCTTTGTACTATGTATACAAAAGTTAATTATTTATCTATAGTTTATGAAGTAGGGTACTAATGATTAATTTACTTCATTTGTAAGATCTCGTTTAACTGCTCCACTAGTGAAATGTAAATATTCTCCAAATGTCATTTTTCTTGAATATTTTGGGTAATTTGCTCCTTTTTCTTGGGGCCAATTTCGGACCAAAAGTTGGAAATATTCTTAATAAAAATAAAATAAAGATCTTTATTGCATATATTTCAATAATAGACTTGATTTTATGAGTAGGGTAGGTATCTTACCTTTAAGAAAATTTTGTTTCCAAATTTTGGAGAACCATTTGCCATACCATTCTGGATTTTCTTGTGAATATCTGTCACTTGTAGCTTTGGCCAAATTCCTCTCTCTCAAACCCATAAATACATCATAGGCAAAGATTTTGGTATACTCGCCTTGCCATATTCTTTCAGTTGGATCACCTTCAACACCTAAGCATCAAACAAGTTTGTACGAGTATTTTCTTATTAAGAATTCAGCAAAGGCAAAAATGATAATAATTATAATATTAATAAAATAACCTCCATAAGAGTCTCCTACAATTGGAGCCATTGCCAAAACTAGATCTACCCAATTGCTAAAATTTGAATAAATATAATTACGATTAGTTCTCAATACCGAGTATTTAAAAAAAAAATTTAAATCGTAAATTAATGTATTCAAAGTTGAATTCTATTCGATCAATACGGATATTTTGATCAAATTGAATTGAATTTAGTTTAGGTTAGCTTAAGGTTTAGTTTAGGTTAGGTTAGGTTAGCTAACCTGCCCATGTCTACTAACTAAACTTTAGTAGACATGGGCAGAGAAGAGATTCAAAGTAAACTTTATCAGTTACAGTAATATCAATTATCTATTAGAGATTTATGAAATTTTTCAAAATTTTGATAAAAACTCATTGATAAAAGTCTATAAAAATCTTTCTTTTTTAAATTTTTTTCAGATTTAGATAATAATCAGTTCTAAACGCCTAATTTAGTTCAATGTCCTATTTACCTAGTATCAAAACGACCATCCCATAGACCATTGGTAAAGATGACTGAAATGACATTTTTATAATCAAATCTTTCTTGCATATATGAGCCAGCATACCATCCCACCTTTCCTGGAACCTCGTGACAAACCTTTAAAAAAAGATACAAAGGCATTTGTAATAAAAATTTTGAAATGAATTTGGTAGATACTTACCACATGAAGCCGACTATCATTTCCAAATTGACCATATGTCCTGGTTATATGAGACCAGACCTTGATGAGATATTTCTTTTTGTCATCAGGAATCATTCTAGATTTGATATCTTCGGACCAATAAACAGCGATTTTGTCATCAAAGTAAACTCTTGGTAATTTTTTTTCGGTTAGATCTCCCCAATGCCTTTCTTTCCATTCTGTGGGTGGCTCTTCAGCTCTTGTTTCCTAAAAAAAGTATCCTGCATTCATTAGAAAGTCTAATAAGCTCTGAAATACTAGATTCTTACCAAAGGACTTGAGACAACCGCTGAAATGCTCACAAGAAGCAGAAACACGAAGAATAAAGTAGGATTCATCGATTGATTGGTATTTTTTGAATTCTCAAAATTCAACTAATTTTTTTTTCAAAAATGTAAATCATTTTATACTCAACTTGGCCACAAAAATGAAATGAAAAATGTCATTTAGATTTTGAAAATTACATTTTTGAGGTAATTATAATAGAGTAATTTATAAATTGTTTAGCCAATAAGTGTTTTATTAAAACCACAATTAAGATCTTAATTACCAATGTTCATTTGAATATTCGATAGCAATCAATATTAAATAAAGTAAATCGACCTAATGGTTTTGCTCTGAGTCTGCTAAGGTATTTAAAAGAAATCAAATTATGCAATTATTGCCTTTTATGAAAGATAATCCCTGCTTTCAGTTTTTTGGAAACAATTAATTAATTAATATATGTACCTAATTATTATAATTATGAATTTTGACTACTGATATAAAGGCAAACCCCTAGAAATGGAGGTCAGGTCATTCAAAATTGATTTCAGATACCTGGAAATAATTTAGTTGAAATGGACTGAATTGTACCTAACACATTTTATGTCAACAAAATGATCAATGGATATTTCAGAAATACATAAATTTCTTAAATTCTTAAAATTACTTAAGTACTAAATTGTTTAATAAAATAAAATTTAATAACTTCAATTTGAATAGTTAAATATTTTATTACTGTTTTAAATAATTAAAAGTCAATTTTTATAAATTTGATTGTTGAACATAGGTGGTAATTGTCATGTTATAATCCAGTTTTTTAATATTTGACCTGTCGGAATTCAATTTTTGCTTCGTTGTATTCTTGCTCTGTATCTTCGTCCCAGTCAAATGCCTCCTTGTACTATAATAAGTATTGTATTAATATAAATTAATGAAAAGTTAATTAAAATTTATAAAAATATGGATAATTAATATACTTGATCAGTAAGATCTCGTTTAACTGCTCCACTTGAGAAATGTAAATATTCTCCAAAGGTCATTTTTCTTGAATATTTTGGGTAATTTTCTCCTTTCTCCTTGGGCCAATATTGAACCAAAAGTTGGAAATATTCTTTTTTAAAAAAGCAAATAATCAGCTAGGTATATAGGTACTGTTATTTTACTTTACTCAAATCGCCTAAATAGGAGAAAATTTAGCTAATTTTTGTAGGATTCTCTATTTTAGCCTGTTTTAAGAAAAATTGACTTATTAGGAGCTGAAAAATGCGATTTTTCTGGTTGATTTTTGATTACTTGAAAATTGCCAAAAAATGGTCAAAATTTTTGTTGTTTTCGCCTAAATAGACGAAAATTTAGCTAATTTTTGTAGGATTCTCTATTTTACTGTGTTTTAAGACAAATCGGCGTATTGGGAGATGAAAATGCGATTTTTCTGGCTGATTTTTAATTACCAGAAAATTTTCAATGAGACTTTTAGTACCCTACCTTTGAGGAAATTTTGTTTCCAGATTTTGGAGAACCATTTTCCATACCATTCCGGAATATCCTTTGTATATCTGTCATTGACATATTTGGCCAATTTCCTCTCGCCCATACCCATAAATACGTCGTAGGCAAAGATTTTATGCCAAGTGTCTTTCCAGAGGATCACCATCTACACCACCATAGGAACCTGAGCATCAATCAATGAATATATTTTATTGATCAATTATTTAATAAAGACAATAATAAAGAGAATAATAATAATAATTACTAACTCCCAACAATTTGAGCCATCGCCAACAAGACATCTGATTCAATGCTAAAAATTTAAAGTGTTCAAAATATATTAAAATTTAAAAAAAAATCGCATTATTCAAATTCAATCTCTAATAATTCTATTCGATTAAATATTTTGATCTAATAGTGGGTTATTCAATAAGTTTTAATTGCTGACCATGTGTGATCTTTTATATAAAAAATAACTACATAGCAGTTAAAAGCAATTCAATAGAACTATAGTTTGGACTAACAGGATTTAATACACTTTTGCATATCTGGGGCTAATTGAGACCAGCAATTAAAACTTATTGAATAACCCACTAGAATCAAATTTATCAAAAACTAAAGTTCTATAATAGTTATTATAATATTAAATTACTGCAATTCTAACAATAAGCCAGCTATTTACCTATAACCACCTGTCCAACGTCCAGCTGGGAAGATGATTGATATCACATTTTTATAATCAAACATTTCGTGCATATAGGATCCTCCATACCATCCAATTCGGTTGTTTACTTCGTGACAAACCTTTGCAAATTTAAGAAATAATTTTAATACACATATATAGGGTAATACTAGATACATAGTATACAGTATAACGAAATTTAAATTTTTTTTTTGAAATTTAGGGAAATTTTAAAATTACTTACTACATGAAGTCGACTATTATTTCCAAATGGACCATAAGTTTTTGTTATATGGGTCCAGGCCTTGATGAGGAAATTTCTTTTGTCATCAGAGATCGTTTTAGATTTGATATCTTCGGACCAATAGACAGCAATTTTGTCATCAAAGTAGACTCGTGGTAATTTTTTCTCTGTTAAGTCTGGCCAAAATTTTTCTTTCCATTCTGTTGGGGGTTCTTCAGCTCTTGTTTCCTAAAAAAGAGTAACATTAGAAAGACTATTTAGTTCTAAAATTCTAGATTCTTACCAAAGGACTTGAGACTACTGCTGAAATTGAAATGCTCACAAGGAGCAGGAAGAATAAAGTAGGATTCATCAGTATTTTCTGAATTCTAAAGATTCTATAAAATTATTCAAAAAATTTGTAATTATTTATACTCAAATTGACCACAAAAATGAAATGAAAAATGTCATTAGATTTTGAAAATTACAATTTTGAGGCCATTCCAATCACTTAATTATAGCCAATAAGTGTTCTATTTAAATCATAATTTAGATCTTAATTATCTTTTTGAATATTAGGCTAGGTAGCTAGTAATTAAAATAAATTGAGGAATACTTAGACTTAGAACCTAATGGTTTCTAGACCTAATGGCGTATATAATTTAAACAAAATTATGAAATTAACCGATATCCAAATTATGGTTTTTTTTATGACAAATTGAATTAAAACCTTCTTTTTTTGGTAAATTAAATTGGTTATATAAAGTAATATAATTTTGAAATTTTAATTAAGCAATTAACAAAATATACAAAAGGGTTTCAATCAATCTTAATTTTAAAATTAAAATCATTATTATACAAATACACAGCAAAAGTTTTAAACCATAAAGTAATCATTTGAACATCATAAACTTGAGGAAATAGATAGATATATTTTTGACCCTTTTCAGACAAATTCTTAAAATTTTGATACCATTTTGTCAGATTTCTAATATTCTCTGCAGGATGATGCATTTGCCGATGAATTTGTAACATTTCGAAATCATCCCCAGATAAACTTGACCTTAGAATACCAGAGACCCATACATCATCAAGCCATAAAAATCTGATTTTTGAATGAATTTCATAAATCTGTCGAACCATCTTGATATCAATAATATATCCAAGTCCACCACAAAATTCAGGATAATAGAATCCAGGATATTCTTCAAAACTAGCCGAATTTTTTGCAAAATTTCTTTGCACTATTGTACTAATTCCATAATGGATATAACAAGCTATTTGATATTTTCGGCCTTGAAAAGTGTAAGAATTTAATCGACTTATTAGGCGAAAAATTAAAGGTAAATCTAGACCGACATCATCATCAATTTTCAAGATATACTGAGCTTCAGGACAATTTTCCAAAATCCATTTGTACCCCATTATATGCTTAATTGATAGGTTTTTATATGTATCAATAAAATCACCAATTATAATGTCTTCATTTGATTCAATTTCTCTAAATTCTGATGATTTCGGACTTTTAACACCTAGATTGAATACTAATTTGATATCCCAATTTTGAAATTTTTTGATTGATCCAAAAGTTTGACGAATAAGCGACCTCTTGAAGAAATTTGATCTTGCAGAATGAACCAGAATTAGTAGAAGATTTGAATTTGACCTATTCGTTGAACATAAATTTGGATTATTTCTGAGAAATTTGACATTTGTAACATTCAGGTAGGTTGGTGGATGCTCATATGATTTGATATGAGGATTTGGTATTTCAAATAAGATGAGATTGATCAAAATTAAAGTGTTGATAATGATAATCTACAAAAAAGACAAAAATTACATTAATTTTCAAGAAAAATGTGGCTTAAATATGTCAAAATCTTTTTAAAAATGATATCTTCGGTTTTGGGCCTTTTTATAAGGCTTTACATTGTAAAGATCTACTCGTAGAAGTCGAAGATATCCTTTAAATAATAATATCAAAATTGAGAATTTAGAAATGGAAACTGAAATATTCATAAAAATTTAAATAATTAAAAGATTCCCAGTTTCTGTTTTAAAGCTCTACTGTATTCAGTTAATTCAGCTCTGAAAAATAGAATATTTTCCCAATTTTACAAGCACAAAAGTAATTTCTTGAAAATTTTGTCAAAATTTTGTCAAAATTTGTGATTTCAAAACTGAAACAGTATAAATAATAATGTAAACTTACAGATAATAGAAGATTTTTCAATTTAGTCAAATCCATTTTTCATTTCCTCGCAAAAAATCAATAAATCTCAAATCAGAATTATAATCTTATAGTTACTAATGGAAATGGAAATGGAAATGGAATAAAATTAACTTTGAAATATTGCTAATTTACTAATAATGTAATTTTTGACAAGGATTTCTTGAAATAATAAGTATTATAAAACCTTGTATACTCATATAATGGGGTGTTGGGAAAAATTTAAAGTTTGGCTGAAGCCAAAATACAACCATTACATCATGCTCCATTTCCTTATGATTGTAATTAAAAATTTTAACTATTATAAAATCCAGGTCAATTGAATTCTGATTTTTTTTCAGGTACTCAGTTTCCCAGTCATTATACTGGCTTCGGTAGCATTACAGCATGATGTCACTTGGAACAAGTATGTTAGTGCAGTCCTTAAAGGTTATATAAATTCATTTTAAAAAAATTTGAAATTTTTGTAAAGTAAAATATACAAAGTAATTTTTACTTAGAATTAGTTGATTTACTAAAATTTTGGTTTTTTAGAGAAAAATCCAGAGGATATGAAATGGAACTGGAAGGAATTCTACCATGGTCGCTGGCTTGAAATTGGTTTTATTACCTTCAAATGTGGTAAATAATCAAAATAATAATAATGATTTTTACTAATTATTTTGATAAAATTTAAATAATTTACGAAATATTTCAGCTGTACTAGCACTAATGATTGCTCATTTTGTAATTGCCGAGCTCATCCTTACTTCAATTAGAATTAACCCTTCGAAAATATATGTAAGCCAACCAAACCAATTTTAATTTTAATCTACTGATTGTAAGTAAAAACTTAATTTTGAAAATTTTAGCTCTACTTTTATTCGGTCGTGGTGTGTGTAGCACCTATTCTAAATTCAACTTTTGAATTCCAATCGATTTTCCATATTGATAAAAATTATGAGCATCACAAGCGACGAATCCCCAATATTGAATACTGCATACTTGGTTTGTTTTAATTTTATACTATAGCTATATATATACATAGTTAACCCTGAGGAATTTTAATATTTTTTTTTTAATTTCAAAGGTGCCAAGAAACCTAATGGTTGGGTTGATGAAATTGGGATTTGTCAGCGATATGTAGAGAAATATTTCGCAGCGGTAATTTTTGATTATAATTTGATTCATAGCTTATTTTTAAAATTTTATATTGCTATAAATCTGAATTTCTCTTAGACCAGGATGCGAAGCTAAATTGGCTTGGATCAAACCTATTTTGTTAATATCATAGATTCACAAAATACGATAGTTTTTTGTCCAGATATTGCATTTCATTCGCTCTGATTTCTTTCTTTTTTTTGCATAAATTTCTTATTTCTAGTCTTTTACAAAAAAGTTACAATTTTTGGGCTCTCTTTTGATTCAATATGTCCCACAATGTCAAATTAAGGGATACAGTTATGTCTGTTCCTTTTTTAAGATGACCTTTTAACTCAAAAAAAGTGCCTTTCATAATGTCATCTCTTCTGTGTCTTGTACTTATACTCGTACATATCTGTATATCCTTGAAAGTTTTTGAAATTTTCAAAAAAATACATTATAGAATTTTATGCGAGATATATACAGAATAGGATGTATGGTATGATGTAATCTACCTATACCTATAAGTTTTTATTTCTTATTTTAGATCCTTGAAGCCATCATCGGCGCTATTGGATTTCTTGCCATACTTTTCCTGATCTATAACCCTGATGATATCCTAAAATGGCGAGAAAAGCACCCGAAAAAACCCAAAGGTTCAAAGAAAAAACGAGGTAAAAAAGGTCAAGGGGATAATTTGAATGAGACAGAGCCTGAAGATGATTCAAAAATTGTGACAGTATCAGCATCTGATAGTGGTGGTAATTTCTCAGATTCAAGTGCAGGTTCAAGTATTTAAACAGTCAAAGAAAAAGAAGGCAAAGAAAGTCAAAAAGTGATTCAAAAATTTTACATTTTAAAGAAATGTATTCGTATTTAAATTTTGAATAAAGGGTTTTATTAATCCGGATGTTTTCAATTTGGTACAATTTGCATAAATTTGAATATTTTTAGTTATAAAGTACCTACCCTAAAGTTTGAAGTAGGTACTTAAAATTTTAATAAATTATCGAATGGATTGCCTAATTCTTAAATTGAGTAAAGGTTTTGATTTGAAAATACATATTATGTTGTAAATTTGGTATTTTATCCAGTAGCATGGGTTGTTGTTGGAGCTAGGGTTGTTGTCGTACCAGAACCAGAAGAAGACATACCTAAAATATATATATTTTATAGAAACATGTTTTTTAAAAGCTAAATTATTTTATGATTACCGTTTCCGGCCGCCTAAAATGAAAAAAAAATTCCAAAATATGAACAATTTACTTAAATATAGAATTTGGATATTTAACGGGATTTTTTAAATTTAAAGTTTTACCATTGTGGCTGCAATCAAGGCACAAATGAAAACGAAGATGATTTTGAAATTCATGATTTCACTTTTTTGTTTTATGAATATGAGAATGTCGTTTAGAAATGAATTGTCTAAATAGTCTAATTTTAAGTTGGCTTTTATACCTTTTATTTGAAGTTCTACATAAAGAGATAGATATTATTTACCTGTAATTTTAAGTAGCAAATACTTATGGTAAGTAAAATAAATCTGTTCAAATAGAGACCTATATGTATAGTAGGGACTATTACTTTAGGTATAATTTTTTGACCAATTGACGTAATTTGCCTGCTTTTGATATAGGTACCTACTACAGATTAGTACCTATCAGTATACTGATATTTGCATACCGATAACCTATATGTATTAATTATATTTTTTGATTAGAGTAAAACCTCAAAAATTACTTTCAAATTAAAACCATAAATCAAATCGTTTACTTATACATTAGGTACTGGGATATTTTCCAAAATATTTTTTGATCTTTATCCATAGTTGTGGTATTGAATCAATACCTACTTATTCATTATTAGACCTTGATTCTTATTCTGGATAAATCTAACTGTAACTGAACTGTTTGAAAACTTTTTTTTTTTACTAAAAATAAGAGGAATTATATTTATGTATGTATACATTACATACAATCCGTATTTATATAGATCAATGTAGGAATCTGCTAATTACAACTCAATCTAAATATTTATGAAAATATTCCAATTTTCAAAATTTCGATATTTAAAGATGCTTTGAATGAGCATAATATCAGTATAGAGAAAATGGTGCATAATTTCTACATTTATATTTAATTTAAACTTAAATTATCAAATAAAATGATATTTTACTATTGGTTATTGGTTATTGGTAATATGGTAAGTAAATGTATTAATCTAATTGTAAGTGTATTATGAGGGTTTCTAATAAGATGAAACAGAGGCATTGGAAAAATAACTTTTGCATTTCTTTATTTCAAAATTTGTTCATATGATTTGAATTTTGATTAAGTACCCTAATTTAAGAAAATTAAGAATTTTCTCAAAAACCTAATTAGGCAAATTTCTCATAAACAATCTAATTATTTATAATAAAATAATACATTATATGTAGAATCTCTTATATGAAAATATTATGTATAAACCTGGAACCTATTAAACCCGCTCTGATCATCATCAACTAATTTTGATCTTCTGAATTTTCCTCCAGCTGCTGAGTTGTCGATCAAATTGTACACAAGGCATGACCGATAACCAGAAGTGATTTCATTCACCTCGTGTTCAACATCGAGATAAAAAGCTGAATAAAATCCATGGAATTGATTCACTTCACTGCCATCAATCAGAGATGGAGTTGAATAGTCGAATATTTTTTCAAGACCCTTGTATGAAGTTTTGAATTGACCTCCAGAAAATTTTGAGGGTAGTTGGATGATGAGGGTGGCAAAATTTCCGTCAGCTTTTGATGCGTCAGAATGAGCAGAGAAAAATGAACCTAATTTGAAAATATTTCAATTTATTTCAAGTTTGGTCTAGCTAGTGTGAAATTTTAGAATTTCTTTTGTTATTATTATGGTCCTTTCATTTAATTTAGCTCTGAAAAACAAACTAATGATCTCAGAATCAGTTTTCAATGCTTTTACTTTTTAGGGGACAAAAAAGGTCAAAATGTGATTTCTCATCATTAATATAATAGAAAGGATTATAGGTAAGAAGGATACTTCAGATTAGTTTTTTAATATTTATTTGAATTTTTATTATACCTGTCTCATAAAGTAGCATTTTATGCAAAACAGCTTCAGTAGATTCAGAATTGAAACCAAGTTCAGCGCCAATTTTAGGCAAAATTATAGTTTTCAAATAATTTACCCACTCAGGATTATAAATCTTAAAAACACAAGTACGAGTATTAGGTATAGAACTTGTTTAATTTCGATTTAAATTAACGCATAATTAGATTTTATTTAATACATTGTCATACTGTAAATTGATCAGCAAGAAGTTCAGATGATACTCGAACGCTTTCATCATAAATTAATTTGTCATCAATTCCAAAACTTGACTTGTTCATATAGGGCTTTACAAGGTCAACAATTTTCTCAGAATAAATTGGAAATGAGATTGGTCCAAATCCCTAAATTTTTACATTTTATTCATAATCTAATTAGGTAATACTCTTATAGGTCCTCTTACTAGGTACCTACCGATATTTTATAAATAAAATAAAAAAATTGTTAGATTACGTTAATGTCCAAAACCATAAGAGGCATATTGTCCAATTGACCACTAGTTGAGAAATCCTTCCTATTTTTAACTTCTACTTCATCAATCGATCTTTTTTTGGGCGAATCCAAATTTGGCCTTTCAAAAATTTTGCGTTTTTCCCGAGAAGTTCTTTTTGGAGGTCCATCACTAAAGATAAGGTATTATATTTTAAATTAAATTACACAAAATAGCGAGATTTTTATTAAAATTATGTCTTAAAGTGCCTAGTTTGTATTATATTAGGTTTAAAGAATATTATTTTAGATAATAAGTATTTACATATTTTAATATGATATAAAAATTACCTCAAAGTACTCGAAATTAAGCACAATGCGACAACTAGACCCAAAACTAATTGAAAAATCCAAGTCATTTTCATATATTTTTGAATAATTTTGAAAAATATTGTAAAAATAACTAGATTATCATTGAAACATCAATCATCAATTTTATTTGCTATTTATGTGATTTTTTTATCATGAATGAATTACTGATTATTTTGGTCAAAATAATGAGCTTTGTAGGAAATCTCTTAATTAATAATTAATGTGAAATTTGTCTTTAAATAATCTGAATGGGTTTACAAGTAATTTCTTATATGAATAGCAAGTTTAGACCCTAATTAGTAAATAACCTATTTTTAAACATAGGTACATTCTTATTTTTATGATTCAATTTATATTACTTAGGTACCTTATGTATATAGATAATAAAATGATGGATCATAAACAAATAATACTAGTGTCAAAATACCCTACATATTTAATATAGGTATGTTTTATTGTAAAATACAGATATTTAGGAAATTTTCAATTTTTTTTTGTTATACTTGTACATAGACTCCATAACTTTTCTAGAATGTACCCTACCTAAATAGTAGATACAGCGTAGAAGTAGATACGAGTACAACTGGATTGGTGCATCGAATATCTAAATTTGTTTAACCTCTATCATATGTCATATGACAGATCATGGATATCGGCCTGATTGTTAGTTATAATTTGAATACAAAATCTAATGAGAATTTTCAAAAATGATATCTATTAAGAGTAATTTGTATGTAACTAACTAGGAATTTTTATTAATGAAAATTTACTAAAAATTTGTAGTGAATACATTTTACTATTGAATTGTGAGTAATACAGATCTACATACCTAATTATTCGCATGAATGATATGCCAGGACAAAGTTCTATTTTTCGGCCATTTAGTAAAAGCCATGCCTAATTTAGGAAAATTTCTATTAATTATTTTTTAGGTCGATGTTTGCTCAGGTATAATTATAGAAATACCCATGTAAGTATGTATTACTATTTAGTCATACAGATCTGTTAGCATAAAAAATCAAATTCTATAGGTAAGATCAATAGTAGGTATACCTACTGATCCTGAATCAGAATTATTCAAAGAATTGACTCACGACTCAATTGCCTGCTGCCTGACATAGTTATGAATCTCTTATTGGATACATGAAATCCAAATATATTGTAGTAGCATTACCTACATATCATAATATTGTACTTGTTTGTATAATGTAATCTCGGCTTATTTAATCATTCAATTCATATTAAATCATAATTTTCAGAGAATTAAAAAAATTAAATTTGTGGTTAGATTATGAATTATGAATATTTCCTAAAAAAAATCAAATCCAATATACCTACTTACTGTATTTACACAAATATAATGTGGCTTTCCTAAGAACTATAGTTAAATGATGCAAAATCATCAAAAAGGATCATTTGACAATTATTATTTTTTAAATTTAGTCCAGATTTACCTTCAATTTCATGTTAAAAGTTGTTTACTTTACCAGACTACTGATACATAGGCATATGATAAGTAAATGTCAAGTTAGTTTTTATAACCCTATTAGAATCAGGTTTTATTTTAATCGAGAGACTCAATTAAGAATTTTTTTATGCACCTTGCTTACGCGATTCATTGTCTACTGACTTCAATAATATAATTTACAATTTAGATTAACTTTCTCAATAAAAAACAAGACGATAACAAAGTACACAGTACACGTACTTGTACTTACTTACTATAGTACATGTAGGCTATATTGGTTATCGGTTATATGTATCAGTAATGGTATAATTTATAACAAGGATTTGAAATGATGCATTTACTTGAATATTTTAGCCATTTAGAAATCCTATTTACTGAAATACGCACACATACATGCATAAACAGTAGCTCGTTAAGTGCTAATTTAGCCTCAGAAAATTTTGCAAATTTGATTTGATGTTGGTAAAATATTCTAAAATGAAAGTATCAAAAATTTGACTCTTTTTCGAAATTTTTGTTATTTTTTGTTATTTTTGAACTCCAAATTTTATGACACTAAACTAAACGTAATGAAATCCTGATTTGAAAAGTAGGTACTCGCAATAATGTTCATTTTTTGTATAATATGATATTTTGATTGTTTTTGCAAATCATTTTTGTAAAAATATAATTTTGCAATTGTATTTTTTGTATTTTTTGCATTTTTTTATGAAATTTTAGATAAATTTACATTTAGATTATTGACATGTATGCGAGCTTTTTTGATAGACTTTACTAGTATGACTCGTTTTTTTTACATTCACCTTATGTAGGTACAGCCTCTTACCTAACTATGAATATGCACTACAAAATTTTGTTTACATAAATGTAATCATGAAATCTGGCTTTGATGGCAAATTTAAAGCGAAAAAAATCCTTTTGTTGACTTTTAATTATATGTAATTTACTAATAACTTGATTTTATTGGGATTTCTCGATAAATTTTTGTTGTCGTATGTAACACATTTTGTATGTTACAAAGTCCCTACGGTATTAGGTATAAATACACCGGTAAAATGCCAATGATCTTCAATTCATTTGAATATCCGATTCAAATCATCAAAATCTTACAAAAATGGCCCAAGAAAAAGTAACTTTGAAGCAAATCTCTATTAAAAATCAACAACTTCTCCTAGCTGAAATAACAACTAGCTCAAAGGGGAAAATTTCCAAAATTTTACCAAATTTTTATAAAAATATAAACAATAACAATTCAGAGCTAATTTTTGAAGATAGTGAAGACATTTTGAAAAAATATCGACTATCTGTGTGTGGTCAAGATTCTGAGGAAATTTTGCAAAATTTGGTAAAAGAGAATTACCTTTCATTCAAAGCCTCACCATTACAATCCTATGGAGAACTTGTCTTGAAATTTGAAAAACCAAAAATCGCATTCCTATTTACTGGACAGGGGTCACAATATTTTGGAATGGGTCAAAATTTATACAAATTTTGTCCAGTTTTTCGACAGGCTTTTGATGAATGTTCGAAATATTTGGAGAATATTTTACCAGTTCCAATAGATCAAGTTTTATGGGGAGATAAATCAATTTTACTTGACCAATCTTTGTACAGTCAAACTGGGATATTTTGCATCGAATATGGACTTATCCAATTGTGGAAATCTATGGGATTATCACCAGATTTTGTACTAGGGCCTAGTGCTGGAGCTTTCTGGTAATCACTTAATTAAGCTCTGAAAAACTTAATTTATTTGTAAACTGAGATTTTTAAAATTTGATTTGATCAAAAAATTCATAATTGAATTTTTACTTTAGTGGAGCAGTTTGTGCTGGAATTCTGAGCTGGAGAGATGCCCTGAAGATGATTAGTGGTCGTGGGAAATTGATACAGGAATTACCACAAGGTGGTATGACTTCAATTAAGGCGACTGTACCTCAAGTTCAGAAAATAATCGATTATCTATTTGAAAACTCAAACGAAATTCAGGTAAACTTCTATCTTTTTATTGTTAGCTAAATCTCTAAAATTTTCTAAAATGATTTCATAATGCTTTATTTAAGGATCTTGATAATAACCCTTGGCTAGATATTGCAGTCATAAATTCTCCAGACGATATCGTAGTAGCTGGCAGACCTTCAAGTTTAAGTGCATTTGAAATACATTGCAAATCATTGGGGTAAATAAACACTTGAACTTACAAAAAAATACAAATACAGATACAGATGCAGTTGGTATGACCCAAATATAACTATAGCATACACATATGTATAAAGTCGTAATACATAATATGTATTTCATTACCTATATCCATTAGGTTCAAAAATCCTTAAAAAAATGAAAAAATTGCATTGAAATTTTGAAAATTAAAGTCAAAATCACAAAATTTCAATGCGATTTTAAGAATTAAAATAAGATTTGTCAAATCTTTGAACCTTAGAACATGAAAACTCATCTTACCTAAAGTATTGTGTAAATCTGAATTAAAGTACAACTATCTAATTTAATTAATTATGATATTTTCCAATTTAGATTCAAAACACTTCGATTAGCAGCAAGCCAGGCATTCCACTCTCGAGAAATTTCAGGCATTCATGATGACTACAAAAATATTTTAAATCAAGTAGAAATCAATCAGCCAAACTGCGGATATATAGCCGGAGTTAATGGCCAACTTTTGTGTAAAAAAACCGATTTTTGCCCAGCCTATTGGCAATCACATGCTCGTGATCCAGTCGATTTTCCAGCTAGTATTGAATCACTGTATGATTTGGGATGCAGAATTTTTGTTGAAATTGGCCCACAACCTACTCTCATTAAAGGTACCTATACTTCTTAGGTTATATTTTCAAACTTTTTTAGGAGAATCGATTAATATAAATACTTTATTTTTCAAAAAGTTGGAAAACATAATTTGGGGCCTGAGAAAGGATCAAATTCCTTGTGGCTTTCATCTTTAAAGAAAAACGAGAATGAATTCAACACTTTTATTTCAAATATTGGACAATTGTACAGTGAAGGAATTGACCTGTCATCTAATCCAATTGAAAATTAATATTGAATCTTATAACTCTTTAATATATTTATGTATTATCCGTATACATACATTGTGCTTCTATATTGTTACCATTTTATTTAATGTAAATACTCTGTAAATATAAATATCAATTTAATAAAATTTTGTAAATATCTACAATATTAACACTAGTTGAATCAAAAGTGCAATTTTTTTAGTTTTGTTTTGATTTGGATATTTTAATAAAAATACAAAACTCATTATGAATTTTTTTACAAGAAAGCCTTCCTATTTTTAGAAAAGGGTAGTACAAATTCTATACGAGTACTTTTAGATGCAAAAATTTACAGGGTTTTTGAAGGTATTGAATAAAAATTCTAGATTTTCGATTAGTAGAATCGGTTTATTGCTTATAGGGTATAGGGTATAGAATGGATTGTCTGGTAGCTAATTTAGGTAGGGTACTTAATATATTTGTGAACACTACAGATTACAGATTAGATTAAATGAATTATAACTTAAAAATAATATTAACTAGAAAGTAGTGTACCTAAGAATTTATCTTATCCTTATCAGCATATTATAGGTAATATGTATAAAGTATGCAAGTTTTTTCTCAAAATTTGCTCACTGATATTAAGAAATGACTAATTATAATACAAATAAAATGTACCTTTTTGATATCCAACCCTGCCAAGCCTTATAGTTAGTAAATTAATTAAACTTTACCTACTCGTATTAGATTTTTGTTTAAATTAGCCGTTTTAATTCTATTATTAGGAATCTTTAAGTATTTATTTAATAAATAGCGTTCAATTATTTATTAATCTTAAGTATAAAGTACAAGTTAGCAAACTTTGTATATTGTCACAGCATATAGATATAGGTACATGATATGTATAATACAAAAATTATGTTTTTGTAAACAAATTTCAT
>JAQIXA010000645.1:0-37686 GCA_034699045.1 Nanhermannia cf. coronata Gr-Ori-00579
ATCAAAACACACCTGACTAAAAAAATTTCATGATAAAAATCCGACTTTTTAAACTTACCTGGAAGCAGTTGCATTCTGAGTACCCTTTTTGCCTAAATTCAAATAAATTTTTTTTACCTAACTTAGGATTAGAAAGGGAATGCTATTTTTTACTTTATATTTTTTGCTAATATTTCAGCTAATATTTTATTAATCTTATGCTAAGAGTAAGTTGTAATAAAATAATTCTGATTTTTTTAAATTTAGGATGTTTTGCGAATACATACTTGACAATTTGTGACTGACTCATCAACATTATCCCGAGTTCAAGTTCAAGCAAAAAATTATCATCAAAAGCAGCACTTTTTGATTACTAACTAGATTATTCTTCGTTATCTAACAACTCATTATTAAACTGTTGAAATAGCAATTTGACTTTGGTACGACATTATTTTTAATGCATAAAAGTTTATTTTTTAAAGGTATTTATATAATAGTATTTTTTACAAACTATACACCGCCTCTTTTTCTTTTCAATATTTATTTTCTAATTTTTATCTATCTGTATTGTATCTGTAAAAGTTATTTTAGAAAAATAATTCAATATTTTTTAATTTCTAATATTTCATTAATATTAAATATTAACTATTAACTATACATATTGCTATAAATCTCTAGTAAATATAAATATTAACGATAAGCTATATTAAATTAAATAAAATTACGATTATGTAAATATATACTTAATCGAATTTAATGTAGGTCTCGTTTTTTAGAATTAAACTTAAGTACTGAATGATTTTAGTTTTACCTAAGCCTAAGCCTACATAAAAACTATAATTAATACTTTTTATCGCCTTGTTTTCTAGATTCCTTCGGTGAGTGGACTTCATTTTCTCTCTCTGGATTCGATAGTAAAGGATTGGGCTTTTTATGTTTTAAAATCTAATGGTATGTAGTATGTTAAAATTATTTTTCGAATATTTAGATATGTTAGTTCTATGTCTATAACTAAACTACTCTATACTTATTAATTGTAGGTATAAAATTCTCACAATTTATTTGAAAAATGGTGACAGCAACTAAAAAACATATAACTACCGATTTGCTTCATATAGCACTAATACTCGCTCTATTAAGAGGAGATCAAAATCATCAATATCAAAGATCTCTTGGTCTAAGAAATGTGAGAAATGGTCAATCACAAATCAGGAGTTCTTCGCCAACAAGAAATGTTAATTTTCGTAATGAATTGAATATTCAAAATTTGGGTCCTAGTTGGGGCTACTCTTCTGAAATTATAAGTATTTGTGATGATGATGATAATCCATACCCAGGACATCATATGAAAAATGATCTCATCGATTTCGATAATCAATTACGTACATTAAGTTTGATTCGTTATAATACTCCTTCATTTCCAAACAAGGGATTGTTTCAAAATGTTACCGCGTTTCTTGTCGATAGTACAACTAATTCACCAACAGAACAGCAAGAAATTGAGAATCCTGATGCTATTGTTCCCTTGCCAGATGATGAGGAAAACTTTGCCCCGTTTTTCCCTAATATTGATGAATTAGAAAACTTATTTTTTGAGGATGAAGTTGAAGGTTATACAATCGAAAATAGAGTTGTTATTCAAAATGAGAATACCGATTTTAAAGTTCATGAAGAAAACGAACCAGAAGTTGAAATTGGTTTAAATGTCGATCTTAACATAGATCTTAATTTGGACTTGGACCGCAATTCTGTAAGTAACAATTATGATTAAAATATTTTAAGATATTCTATAGCATAAGATTAAGATAAAACTGCAAATGAACCACATTCACATATTTGCCTTAATTATATTATAATTACACATACACACCAATACTTCCTCAGGTATTAAGTCCATTATATGCATAAATTTCAATAGGTTTGAATCTTTTTAATAATAATAAGGCGTTTCATTGATAATTATATCATAACTTAATCATAATACATAGGTAGGAAGGAGTACTCGTAGGAGTCGTAGGTACTAAGAATATTAGTTAGATTTAGATTTGTCCGTGTTAGTTGGCGCTACAATCATGTCTACTGGTACTCGGGAATAAAAAATAATTTTGTTATTTTGACTTTAACATTTTGATCATAAATGCGTTTCCCAATTTTCCTGAAAAACCTGATTGACATGATCAGTAAATAAATAAAATGCTACAAGACACCTATTACTTCAGCTACAGCTACAGCTATATATTTCTATTTACCTAACAAAATACAAAACAAGTTCATTTTCCGTGAACTTGTTAATTAGGTTGATAAAAGTTTGAACTTTTTTCATTTTTCCTAGTTTATCCTAAAGCCCCAAGTATATTTGATATTTTAATATAGTTCTAGGGCTGCGCTGGAACGACTAGAATAATTTTGGTTTTGGAAGGAATTAGGAGGATAATGAAATTGAATTAGGGTAAAATTAGGGTAAATAACATTTTTTAATTTTTTTGGAAAATTAAAAAGAAGGGGTTTGTAAATGCCAAGATTATTTGATAAAATATAATTTCGTAATTATGGCGATTTTAATTGAGAAAAGGTTGTCCAGATCTGAACCTTACTTTTAAAAAATGCTATTCATAAATTCATGAGAACTTTCATAAATTATGTCGCGATAAATTTTTAGTATTCTTTGGTATGAAATTTTTAACAAATCTGCTTGAAATCAATGTAGTAATGTAGTATTAATGTAGTATTAATGGTATTCTTCAAGCGAAGCCATTTTGAGAATTATTTAAAAAACCATGTGAATACCAAACCATGGTAAAAGTTCAAAATATGATAAACTTTTGGAATTTTTTCTCTTAGAATTAGTATTTAAAAAAAATATTTTCGTAGATTAGACTGATTTTTCCTAAATCGAGTCATAATTTTTATTAAAATAATTTAAAAAAAATTGATTTCTGGCGCTTATAAAATACATAGGTTTAGGTATCTAAATTTTAATTTAATTATTTAGGTAGGTAAATACCCAATGAAATGACTAATGACAATTTGTAAGATCTAAGCTAAAACTAGGCTAGAATTACCATGTTTTTTAATATATTATGTTTAACTATCTGTACCTTGACTTATACTTAGATAGGAAAATTATACTAGGACTTAATGAACAGCTCTTTAGCAGTTGGTTATAAATTGGGCGAGCAAAGTGATGAAGGCATCTCAAGTTGCCCCATTTTTCAGGGTTAAAGGTCATTTTTCTGTTTAAATGGATGTCAAATTCGGAGTCTCCGTCATCGTTTACCCCTAAAGTCACTTAAACCTCATTTTTGATTTTTCCTATTTGATTAGCATGGGGCGACCCTTAAAGGGTCCCCTGAACCCCAGGGGGTGGGGCAATTTGAAATTTTTGTAGAAATGGCACACCGAGACCGAGACCCTATGAAGGGTGGTGTCCTTCATGTCAAGTTTGGTTAAGATCGGTCCAGTAGTTTTCGAGTTATCCTCTGGACAGACAGACAGACGGACAAAGTGTAAGCAAAGAATAATAAGGGCTCGCTTCGCTCGTCCAATGATATGTAATGATTTATGATTTACCATTTACCTTAAAAAGGCGGATATTCAAAATGAAAATTTGGTACAAGTTTTTCAATAGAGTAGACAAGTAATAGTTGACAGATTTTTTTGAAGGATGAGTTTGTGGGCACAAGATCAAGGGACAACATTAGGATGATTTGTGAGGAGTTGAAATTAGTCAATTGTGTTTACGGAATGGGTTTTATGTTGTGTTGTGAAGCTGTGGTTACTGCGATTCAAAATACTTAAGGACCACCTTTTATTAAGTGACTCAAATATGACCTAAAGACTTTCAGTTTTCTATAAAGTCCCTCATTTATCAATTTATTCTTTGTCATCTTCACAATATTTTTATATAGGTAATATCTTTATGAACGATATACTCTCTTCTAGACGCTTATACTTTATTTTTTGTTTTATTTAACTCGAGAATATGTTAAGTATGTACATTTAAGTATGTACATTATAAAAAATAAAAATAATCCTTCTAAATATAAGTTTTTATTTAAGTCATAATTAAGGTATATCTATAAATAATATTCTTAAGTTCTCCTTAATCTCTTTTCTTACTTCTATATAATTCAGATAAGTTTGTGACTAACTACATATTGATGATTATATTTGTTAATGGTCTGTTGCATTAATCTGATTCTTTTTCATGAATAAAACCACAATAATAATAATAATAAAAAGTTTAAAATCTCGATATCTAGAGTTGCTTCTATTCAATATCCTTATATCCTGTACTACTCGTACGAGTATATTCGAATTATTTAGAATTTGTTTCAGCAATAAATAGAAAATTAGAATTGCATTTTTACCAATTGATAAATTAGCCTTATGTAAAATATCTTGATATTGACTCATAAAGGTCCCAAAAGATTTCTGAATTTCTTCAACCCAATCCTCGACATTAAATGGTAATATGGGAGAATCAGCAAGCAGAACAACGAGTCCAGAAAGAATTCGACCTATCACATAAAAAGTAAAAAAAAAAAATGATCAAAAAATAGAAATTAGAATCACAAATTCAAGAGAAAAATGAATTAACCATAAACTATTAAGCAAAGGGACAGGATCATTTTTCAAACTCAAAACTTTCAAGTCATTTTTACAACATTTTCAAAACCTATCCAGTAAGTACCCAGTAAGTATTTCGATAATGTGAGTATAATATTTTGATAAATCTACAGAGACTAAAGTTTCCTCATGCTATGCTATTCAATCAATATTAATAAATCTTAGCTTTAAAATTCATTTCAATTTTAACGAGTTTATTATACTTGATTTAACATTCAACACCCCTACCAGAGCCTATCATTCCTTTTGATTTAATAATTCTCGAGTTTTCTAAATTAATATTTTCTACAGAATAGTCTACTGATGGTACCTACTCGTAATACCTTAGCTCAGAATTTTTTGTATATTTCAAGGATATTTCCGAGTGAAGTTTATCATTAATTTTGAAGTGAGAGAGACTTTGTTCAAAATATACTTTTTTATTATTGCTTTCTCTCAAGTCGAGTACCTATAGTAGGGTACCTACTGATATAAGTGGAAAAAGAAATGATTATAATAATGGTGATGCTGATGGGGATAAGAAGTACACAGTAGGAAATTAAGAAGGGCAAAATGATTCTTTTATAGTTTCAACTATTTTCCTATTCTTTATATTGTAGTACTTCTATCATTTCACCAAATTCAAAATGTCAACTAAAACAAATTATTTTTCTATATTTATCAGTAGGTGTTGTTATTAGGTACATAATAAGTAGCGTATTATATGGGTTTTTAGGGATATTGCCAATGTTCTAAGGATATAGATTAATTTTGGAAAAAGTTCATTTTATAATTTTAATTAACAAAAATTGATACTATACGAATACATTATACATTTTACTCAGGTTCTCTCTGGCAATTTTGGAATTTACACAAGAATCTACACAAAATTTTAGCCTTATTTTAGCAATTTTTTATTAAAATGGATAAAATTTTCAAAGAATTTTGCACATTGAAAATTTTTGAGATTTTAAAAAATATTTTGATCCACATACCTGGGTACTGACAGGTATGATTTCAGAACTATTTTAGGAACTTCAATTAAAAAGGGAAGATGCTAAACTGATTTGTTGTCTTTGAAATATTCTAGTTTTGAGTCAAATGTTATTATAAAAAAGTCTCATTATTTTAAATTTGCTTTAGAGTTTAGATTATTTTGGATAGGGGACTAGTACTAGTGGGAGTACTGATAGTTGAAATGAAAATGAAAGTTAATGGGAAACCCCCTGTAGACATTTTGCAGCTAAATATAGATAGAAAAAGAAATATAAAAATTCAATGAGTTGAATTCATCAAGAAAGGAAGAAATAGATGGAAAAATCGAGACTGATGGGGATGATGAGAAAAATCAAGACTTGAGGCAACCAAATTTTTACTTTTTCTTTACTTTAACTACTACAACTACTACTATAGGGGTAGATCAAGAATAGTTCAGTCAAGTTTTGAAATCTGGACACTCGTTTTTAGTATGAACCAGTTGTTATTTTGATCCAAAATTATATATGTGTAGAAATACCAGAGATATGATATTTTTCTTGATCAAAAAGGTCAAAATTAGGACTAATTCAGTAGTTCAAATTTCATAAAAGTTGACAAACTGTCTCTAATCAACCCCTCGAGTAGCAAATAGAGAAAGTAGACCGAAAATTTATTTCCTTAACTCTTATGTACATATACCAGAACCAGTAGGTACTTTTTTGTATGTTTAGTTTTTCTTTCATGTACTTGTACAATGTACCTACTCGTACCTAGTTATGTAGTAAGTACTACAAAGTATAAGATGGTACTTAATAAAAGTATACTTTTTCCCTTGAATGCTCTACTACTTTAGTTTTTTTTCTTGTACTACTAGTATCTGGGTGAATGAGCAGGAGATACTGGGGTAGAATAAAAGATACTAAAAAAATACGAGACAAAATAGTTAGAAAAAAAATTTTACCAATTGTTTCAGAGTTGGAGAAAGTTGGATCAACGAGGCGTTGAAAGTTTTCATAAGTGTCAAAGGATGTGTGAAATAAAGGATAGTCGTGGCCCTGTACAAAAAAATTACACAAAAAACACAAATATACAAAAAAAATATCAAACTTTTGATTTCCAATTCCCATATTTGATTAAGTAAAAAAAAAGTAGAAATATGAATTTATTTACAGTCGAAATATGGTATAGTCGATTTTTTGAGCTTGGAGAAAATATCAAAATTTTGCTAGGTATATTTATTGCATTTTAATATGGATAATTCAGCAATTATCTATTTTGTCTAAATTAAAATGCAAAATACTTGTTCTCAGAAAATTTCAAACTTTTCATTGAAAAAATCTAGATTTAACTAATTGGTCTGATTTTTAGATCAAATGGTTAAAATCAGAGCTTAAAATTGTCTGAATTAATTCTTAAAGGTACTACCTTTAAGGTAGGTGGTATTTCTTTGATTTTTTTCCAATATTCATACTGTGGTATGAATAAAATTATAATTTTGAAAGTAGTTTGAAGAAATATAGATATACTTATAAGGGTACCGACTAGTCCAAAAACTGATTCGGAATTGACTGACCCAATACGGCTGGTTAATTTGTCTAAAATACACACCGACTGGTTCAAATTATAAATGCTAGAAATGCTAGAAATATAAATATTGGATTCTATTTTGCAGATTTTGACATGGAAAAATATCTAGAAATACATTAATGCTGATATTTTGCAAGAGTTAGGCTATTTTTTCTATTTTTCTACGAATATATTTTGAAAAATATTAAGAAGAGTGTGAAATAGAATCCAAAATTTATATTTTTGGCTAATTATACATAGTAGCTTAGGCTATATACAGGGTGGCCCAGAAACAACCCTGTAGAATTAGGCTATATAGAATTAGGACTAGTCGGTATACAATCGCTTTTGAGTTGCAATTTGTCCCATTTTCTCTAAGCTTCCACCATTCAAATTCAAATATGGAAATGGTTTTGAAATCCAGTGAGCTTATTATTTACCTTTGGGGCATTCGTTAAAGTAAGTCGAATGAAAGGGATGCCATTTCCATAAAAAGCAAATGAGGGCTCATCATTTGGTAGAAAAGTTGAGAATTGGATGGTTCCCATTTGTGGTAAAAAAGTTGATGGATTTTGTTGTGGTGAATTAATATCGAAATGTTTTATCCTTTGAATTGCTTTCCTTGCCACTTCTTTCAAAATCGGGGAGGAAAAAACGGACAAAGTTTGGTTTCCTTGTATAAGTCGGGTGAGATCGATGTAAGCTATAGCCCTTGAGACAATCTCGTAATGATGCTCCTATAAATAAATAATAATACAAATTTTTTATATTTAAATACAAATCATCGAACTTTTAAGTGCAGATCGTCTATTTTAGAATCTTTTTCTATTCGAATGCTTTCTCCAACTGATTTGAGAATTTGAGATTTTGAACATTAACATGGATTTCACATCAAATTGTATGAAAATTTTAAATGCGGTTTAATCTCATGAGAATTCCGAAATAGATTTTTGCTTTGGGCGACACTTTGCAATTGACACTATTTCCCACTTGACTACCATTATCTTCTTAGTTTTGGGACAATTTGCCAAAATCACTATATCTAATACCTAATTGTAAATAACTGATTTTTTAAACAGACTATAAATAAGGTTCTAAAAAATTGGATAAAATTAATGCCAAAAGAGAAGATGTGTACCCTACTTATTAAAGGTACAAGGCACTTATGGCTATAAGTACCTACTTGATTCTAAAGAGAATCAAAATTGAATAGATATGCAATAGCTACTATTCGAAGTAATTCAAAAAAAATCTTAATCATTGATACTATAGGTAATATAGCAATTCTTTTCTCAAAGTATATCTTCGGGTTTTAATGGGCTTTCTGGCCTTTATATGAGGTTTAACATGGAAAGGCCTGAAAGCCGAATAGATCTTTTCAATTTTGGAATCCTCTATTTAGGATTAGTTATACTGATATAATCTGACGAAAACTAGACGAAAACATTCAAATTAAAAATGAAAAAAACTACATAAACTTGGAATTCGGAAGCTTTTCAGATTTTTGGCTTCGCGGGCATAGCACTATATTGCATTTGTATAGTCCAGATTGCCCCAAAAATATAAAAATCTGAAAAGCTTTCGAATTCCAAGTTTACAATCTTTTAAAATTGTTTCGAGGTATTTTAACAATAATTTTTATATTTCGGTCTATAACATTGGTAAAAAAATACCAAATTTTATTTGGTTTTGAAATATTTTTGACAAAATTTACCTGAAGCCAGTGATAAGCACCAGAAGAGCCGTGAAGATTAGCATCCCAAGAGATGAATAAAATACTTCGTCGAGGTTTCCAACCTTTCGAAACCGAAACTGCAAAAACTCTCGAAATTTCGGTTAGAATTGCTAAACTAATCCCAGGATCTCCAGCACCTTTCAAAATTCAAAAATATTTCAAATTTTTTTCATCAACTGATAAATTTTAAATATTTACCTGAAGTCCACGAGTCATGAGAACCTCCAACAATAATATATCTAGATAATTGATAAATAAATCCGGTTAAATTCCCACAGATTTCAAAAGACAATTAAAGTATAAATCGTCTACACATTGTATCCTAGAATCTAGACTCTAAACTTGCAATTAAATCGGATTTATATTTAAACCTCCGTGATATCTATTGAATTTGAGTTCAATCCTTTAAATTTTAAGTTCAAAGTACATAGATGTATTGAGGATTTGGGGCAATTTATATTTGTGCAATAAGAGGAAAGAGCTTTGTAAAGTTGAATTCTGGACAGATTGCAAAATGCCATTAATATCAAAATCAAAATGCTAAAATGCACTTACAGTATAGTTTTAATTGAGCTGAATTCTTCAACTAATTTATCCTAAATACTATCTACCTAGTTATAATATGTATACAAATATCAATTTTATATAAATTGGTTAAAATTCAAATATTGGCATCGTAAACTATCTTCGAGTACCTAAAATATTCACGACATTTTCAACAGCATTTTTTTGCTTTGGCATTTATCAGTATGTATTACCCTTTAAGAAGTACCCTACTATATCTAGGTACTTCTTAAAAATTGTTATTAATTTTTTAAAAATTTCCTTTCAAATCTAATGATAATATGAATATCGATGAGGAATTACATTTCTATTTCACTTTTATCAACTGTAAAATAACGGTTGATGTATATTTTATAATCTTATTGTTGTGGTTCTTAATTAGGTAGTTTGGATTATGAAGCTTTTCTATTAGAGTTTATCTTTTTCGATGTTGCGACTTGATTTCTCAGTAAAATTGAGATTTTGAACCAACAATAACCAACAGAGTAAATGTGTAAATGTCTCAATCAAGAACTTCAATAAATCTTATTGAAAGTGATTCTTATATTTATACTACCTATATAGTATCTATATAATCCAATCCACTTTATATTTTCTGGTTTGCAATCAGATTTATCTAAAGAACTCATACTGGGTTTCCCCGCAGATATCAAATACTCATTTCTCTACCAAAAAATAAGAGTTCTAGAGAGAGAGAGAGAAAAAAACTAGAATGAGAAAGTGAATTAGAAAAATCTGTAGAAATCTCAGAGAGAGAAAAAGAATAGGATCAGTTCAACAGGGGATTTACTTTCACTTGAACAATTCAATTCAATTGAATCTTTTTTGCACACTTTTTTTTCAAAAACTAAAAACCGTAGATTTTAGTCGATTTACAGCTGGTTTAAACTGGGTACATTTTCCAAATAAAGGTAGGTAGGTATAGTTTATTATAATACTTAAGTAAGACATTGAAAGGACTTTGATTCCATATCTCATACATACGACAGTACCTAAGTCTAAGGTACTGATATATGTATCCTAAAGACAAAAGTATTGTAAGAAATTTCAGGTTTGCCCCAATTGCCATTTTTTATTTCACCAGAAAGATAAAAATGTAATCCAAGCACATCCATATTCACTTTTCCCATATGGATTCTACAATTCCTACAGTTTAGTTGGGAAAATCTGAGCAAATTTTTTTTCTCACCTGTCAGCTCTCTCATACACACATTTTTTGAATTTTTTTAGTGATTTTAAAAGTTGTGGGAAATCAGTGACATTTGAGTAAAGGGCAGAATGTCACATTTAAAAATAATGAAAAAAGTTTTATGAGGCTTTTATGAACTTGAATCTAACGAGAAATTAGTTAAAGCAAAAATCAAAAAAGTTATATGGTAGGTATTTGACTTTCTTGCCAAATTGCTTAAAAACGTATGTAATAAACGACATTTTTAATTAAAACAGATGTTTTTTAATCTCTTTTTTTGCCATAATATGTATGTATAATGGTAATAATATTTCAATTTTTAATTTGAAATTCTACTAGAATGCATTCATTTACTATTGTACAAAATCTTGGATTTCAAAATTAAAAGAGGTATGAATAACACTATCATAGATAATAAACACAAGATATCGAAATGAAATTATAGAATACAAATCCCAATTTAAAATCTTACCTATCACTTTCAAGACCAGGTATTGCTGCAACAACGTTAAAAATAGAGCTTGGGATCTCCTCATTAAAAATCCTTAGTCGAGCTACTATACTGGGTGCTTCAACGGGATATTGGCCCAAATCTCGAATCCCCCCCTGCCAAGGCGTAGGTACTGAATATTTCCCAGACTCCTGCTCACTACCATGCTTCATCAACCTAAACGATTGAAACAAAATTTATTTTATCCATAAAATAAAATAAAGTTTAAAATACCTGCCTAGATATGTCTACGAGTATGTCTACTACTACAACCTATGTATGTAGGACAAGTGAAAGAAATAACATTATTTCACCAATTTTCTAAGGTTTTACTTTGCTTTACTTACTTTACTCATTCTTATCTTAAAGGTATATTTATATTATGAGTCCCGGGATAGAGATAGAGATAGAGGATATTTAAAAGGATTTATTTCAAATCTTACAAGAGAGTAAAGTAACTTTGATTTTACAAAATTTTCCTATTCTTCTAGGGCAATATTATTCTTAAAGTTTTTAAGAAAAATTGTAAATCTGATAATTAATACAAGTATCAAATGATATGAACCTAGTAGTCATATTTAAAAACGTAAAAATTTAAAATTTGCAAAGTCGAATCTAGAAATTTCATTCGAAATTTGGCGAATATTTTTGACAAATTATAGGTGGTTTAGGTTTAAACAAGTTGTTATAACTTAGACTTGAATTATCTAGCTAAATATAAAATTTGTAAAAATGTATGTTAATGAATGAGATCCAGGAGATTTCACATCTCAAATTTCATCTCGATATATGCTTCAAAATTATCGAAATATTTCAAAATGTCAGTTTCTTGTGGGATTACAAATGTACAAGTTAAGTAAGAAAATCGGGATTTTTGACAAAAGTAGAGCTTTACTTGTTAGATAAAAATATATATTTTATTAATGCCCACGGGCGATTTCAAGGTCTTTGAAATTCTCTACTTTAGCTGCTTAAACTTGGATAAAATTGAAAAATATTTTTTTTGGAAATAGCTCATGTAGAAAATAAGGGTTGTAAAAAGTATCATAAATACTTGGACTTCCTGTAGGGTCTGATGCAACTAAAATTGGCAAGAGGAGAGTCTCAAGACTCGAGGTTTTTTCTCGTAAAAAAATGGCTCTCTAAATTGTCTGTAGGACATTGTTTGTACACTTACATATTTAGGGTGGAAGGATAATAAAGCAAAGTTTCTGATCATAAAAATAAAATGTAAAATGACTATATAGGTAAGGTACATATTTGTAGATATCTATCTTACCTGAATAGTTTTTCAGCATCGGTGAAACTTATCGTATGAATTCCCATATGAGCATATGGACTTGGTCGACCTTTTTTCTAAAATACATGAAAGTATAATAAAAATTTTTTAGTTTTTCTAAAAAGAGATCATATTTTTCTACTAAATAAGTACGCATCAGCTCAAAAATTTGATGATATTATTAAGAAAGTTGATAAAAAAAGTGATAAAAATTTTAAAGCATCTCTCATCCCTGAAAAACCAGAAAAACTTTGCCTTAATTTTATAAAGAAAATTCATACAATATTGAGGATAAAATCTGGTTTCCCAGGACTGAATTAAATGATTAGACCAAAGAATAAGAGTAAGTAGGTAAAATTTTGAACAATTTTTAGCATTTTTAATGTTTCTAAATCCATTTTGGTAGAAGCCAATTCGATAAATATTTGAATAAAAATTGACAATAAAATATTTCAAGATAAGAGATTGTGACGTCAACGATGTTTTTGAAAGTGATTTTAATAGAAATACACTGAAAAACATGGAAATATTCTAGAAATGCATAAAAATATAGAAATGATCCACACTGGAATCGAACCAGTACCATTTTTAAAGCCAATATGCTGCTTTACCAAGCAGAGCCAAGTAGACATTCTGATTCTTATGCATTTTTAAACGTTGATATTTATACTCAAACTCTGATATTTCTAATGAATGAGATCCTCATATGTCTATTGAGACGAGATTTTATACTCATTACTTCGTATTATAAAGAGACTATAATAGACTTACACGGGATAAGCTATTTAGCTCTTATAAATGATATCAGAATACATGACAAGATCTCTGGCTAAAAAATCTTACCAAATGATACCAAATTTCTTGCATATTGTAGTGATATTCTTATCTCAATTTACAATTTGAAATCCTAACTTTCGCTCGTTTGACTATATTACGAAATCTTAGATTTCAAAAAATCTCCAAAATCTTGGATTTTGGGTAAGAATATCACTATTAAAAGCCTAAAAAGTTTGAATAAGAAATTTCTAATTTTTCATAAAATAAAGTATAGTTTCATCATACAAAAATAACTCTGCAAGTTACCTACTTGTTTCTGTCAAAAAACGAAAAAAATATGTAAATAAAGCACTTAACACTTCAAAAACTTTGTTTATTTTCCACTAGTAGACTCAAGTATCTAGATAGAACTTATTACTCAAAAAGATACTTTTTTACTTTAAAAAATATAATTCAAAATCTCAAAAGCTTTTCTAATTACAAATTACACCTGTACACCTTCATAAATTCTCATATTTCATAAAAGTAGAATTGTAAATATGAGAGAAATATGGATTAAACATTCATTATCATTAGAATATGAAAAGAAATTCTTTTACTTTACTTTACTTTCTCCTTGCTTTCACTCAAAAAAATATCTTCATAAGAATTGTACTCGTATATAGGTACATATTCTGTATTTACTTATTTAGACTTGAGTCGAGTCAAAAAAGGGATTTAAATTAAAGTCGAAAAGCGAGAACTTCATTTTCTTGAGTGACTTACTTAAAAGTAAAGCTAATTATCATAAAGCTCTTTTCTTAGTCACATCTGCTATTTGTTGTACCTACAATAGTAGTAGTATCTAGTTATTTGAATATTTTTAAATTTTGTTTATTCTATTCAATTCAATCTAGATTTAGGAGTAAGTCGGTCATTTCATCAAAATTGATATCCTTCCTACTTCCTAACTTCCTACATTATACACAAAGAAATTAATTTTGTAAAATTGTCTTATTTTGACCAAAAAAAGGTTTAGATTTTTATTATTTACTTACAGGCGGTCACCTACCTTAATCATCTTTATAATTAAAATTTTTCAATTTTGTGCAAGGTTTATTTTAAAATGGCTTTAATTGCATATTCTATTTTAAAATTTGACATTAGGTAGATAATTGGATTGTATATGTATAATCACTAATGTTTACAAAATGATTAGTACCTACCGATACTGTGCACCAAATTCGGGTAATTTTAAATCTCATCAATATTTTAGTTTTTTAATTATAATAGAGCATTTTATAAATATTTTGCTTTAATTAAGTTTGAGCATCATATGATATAGATACAAAAGCATCTTTTTTTAAAAGATACAAAATATAGAATTAGAGATACTTACTTGATACTCGTGTATCTGGCCCAATGTCTGGATGGTGGAGCGAACAACGGCTCTGGCTGGCATTAATGGGCCAAATTCGGCTGGGTCTGGGTAAAATAAAATTCCTCGAACTCCAAAAGCAGATGCTGTGAGGGCCTATGGGTTTATCCGAAACAAACCAAAAAACACAAGTCACAAACAAAATACATACATATTAGTATTTTAATTAGTTGGGAAATTTGAATTCACACCATTAGCTACTACAAAATGGACAAAACCTCAAAAAACACATAATACACAACCTACTACATTCACAGTATTATATCGTAGATACATACCATATAGTATCAGTAGTAAGTAGTAGAGTAGAATTAGTTTCAAAATCTAAAATATTTATATCCAAAAACCAAAAAAAAACTAATAAAAGTATCTGTATCTGTATCTACATATATCTGTATCTGTATCTGTATCTGTATCTGTATCTGTATCTGTATCTATATATTTTTCAGAATTTTTTTTTCAGATACTGATATTTTGGATTTGAACTGTGTCTCGTGATTGCAAAACACCCATGTAAATGAATTAAATGGAACGAAACATACATTTCAGAATATCCCTTTTTTTGAGTAACTAAAATGCAATTTAAATAGAAAAGCGAAAGTGTGTGAAAAATAATTTAAAATTAAAGTATTACTTAAGAAATAATTCATTTTGGGTGCCCATTAAATGTAGACTTTTCCCTTTCTCTTAAGTCTTGAGGGTAATAAACTCGATCTCGATGAAAAATGAGCTCGAATTTTTTTGTTTTTTATGGTTCTTTCTCTTACGGTTTTTTTTATACTTTTCCATTTTTTTCCCAGCTAGAAAGAGAAGTAAAAGAAGTAAGAGAAATATGAAAAATGCATACCTGGCATCAACTCCACTTATAATAAAGAAAAAGGGTAGTAAAAATTTGACATAAAGATATTTTTGAACTTGAGACTTGAAGTATCTAGATACTTAAATAGGTAAGATAGGTAGTATATTGTAAACTTTTGCAATCAAAATTCGACTATACAGACATAATAATGCACTTATTCTATTCGAATGTGTATTTTATTTATGAAATATGGTTTTTGAGGTTGGAATTTAAAATTTTTGTAGTGCCCTTTAGCGTATTATAGAGTATCAGTATCAGTAACTAGTATTCGTGCAAGGTCATAAACATAATCATAAATCAATTGTTTTCTACTACTTGTACTAGTAAGTACCCTACCTACTCAAATTTGAAGTACTTACACTATCGAACTACTCGTATGAACTTGAAAATTTTTGAAATAAAATGTTATAGAAGGAAACTTACAACTTTAGATGGATGAATATTTGAAAAACGTATGAGGGCTATAGATCCATTAAGGTAGAGTTGCTGGACACTTTCCAAGTAGGAGAAATCCTCAAATCGACCAAAATGTGCGTAGATTAGAGAACCTTAAAATATCAAAAAAAAATCAAATCTTACAATCACAAAAAACTTGGAAACCATCTAAATATACAGATAATTTTGCTAATTCTAAGACCTTTAAAAATAATTGGGAAATTGGTTAGAAAAATACAAAAATTTAGAAATTGAAATATCAAATACCCTAAGTAGGGTATGTATCCTAATTACGATACAGTAGTAGTACTGATACTATAATGTAAATGTATCTGTATAATTTGAAAAAGTAAACTTTTTTTGAAACATTTTCACTTAATTTGATTTGAAATACGAAATTCAATAGGCCTATCTTATATAGTTCAAACTACTACTTTTACTCTGTAATGATAGTTTACCATGTGTAAATTTTAAGTACCTTATACCTACAAAGTACTACTGATATTCTAAGAAAACCTATAAAAGTATTATGTAACTATTATGTATAGTACTAAAGAAAAGTATGTATGTATAAGTAGGTAAATATTAGAAAAAGTTTTCTTTTATGCCCCAAATTTGAACTCTTAAATGATCTGCAATCCTTCGGCACACAACACGTGTGGGAAATATTTAAGTTTTTCGTAATCGGATAAAAAATTTTACTCTTTAGGAACTTGTAATGAGCTTAACTCTCCATTAATTTTCAAGCATCTCTTCTTGTATTACTAGTACTGGTACTGTTGGCCTAATAGGATAACTTAATTGCAAGTTTCTTTTCATTAGATTATTTCTATCTACTATACGAGTAGTAGATAGAAATTTTATTCTAGATAATATTATAGTATTTTAGATATTTTATTTCAAATTCAAAGATCGTCTTATACACTATAATATGATTGGTATTTGGTATTAGTACTTACCGTTAAAATCTGCAGGGGTTGAATAGGCTATAAAAGGTATTGAATTTGGAAGATTATCATCCTCAGCTACTCGAGATGTTTCAAAAATAAGCGACTCGTTTCCATTACTATAGACTTGAAGGTAGTTGTAATTATTTGCTCTGTAAAATCAAAAAAAAACAATTTATTAGAAATTTAGATACACTAGCAGTGTAACTAATGTGATGTAACTAAACTTAAAAATCGAAATTTTGAATCAAAAACCATTCTTCGATTATAAAGTTAGATGTGATAATATTTTCCAAAGCTAAAAAATTTGAAAAACTTTCCCTTGAAAGATTACAAAGGATATCTTTGGTTTATAATAGGATTTCTGGCCTTTATAGCCGAAGTTGAATAGCAAAAAAATTTGCCAAAATTTTCAATTTACCTACCTAAAATTCACATATTTTTATAAGATCTTTATAAAGTATAAATAAAAATGTAGATTTTCTTAACTCTTGAGGTGCTATTGTACAGAGTGTTCACTCTACTACTTGGTATTTGTATGTACATATTATTAAAGTAGGGTAGTGTAGTAAGGTACTAGTTAAAATTAACTACTTGTTTTCGTAAATATTTGCTAAAATTTAGAAATACTTTCCGAGTTTCTTTTAATGATTTTTCTTTTACTTACTTAAATACTAGAGAACTCGCATTTAAGTTTATATTTTCTAAACCTAAAGCTCCCTTGCTTTAGGATAAGAAAACCTTGTTGCAAAAAAAAGTAAAACCAATCTTTGATTGTAAATATTTTAGTTTATTTTGAGAACCTTGAACCTATACTTATACTGATATAGCTACCTATACAGGTACTATTACCGGTAGTATATAGCTCAATGTATCCTTAATACAATTTTAGTATATAAAAAAAATACTAAAGATATAAATGTGAAAGCTTGCTAGTTTTAGCTGGGAGCATTTTTTGCTCAGATAAGAGCATTAGTATTCAGTTGAAGAAATGATTTCACTGTTTTTTTTTGAGAATCTCGAGATTTTTTTTTCGATTTACAAACTTGATCTACTCTTTAACCATGATCAAGATGGGATTATCCTAGTCAAAATTCGATATAGGGCAATACTAGGAGTAGTCAATTGGATCGTATATTTAATATAGATTTAAACTTATACAGCAGTACTAGATGCATTTACATAACATTTTATTTGCAAATAGTCGAATTATTTTAAGCAAAAAAATCTCAAAATTATTATGGGAAATAAATGTTGAGGAAAATATTTTCCCTCGTAACCCGGTTTTACAATTTTTTCCATCTAGTTAGATTTTTAGATTTAGAAATGATTGAGATTTTTCTCTTACTACCAGATTTTGCATTCAATCTTGTTGAATAAATGTATAATTTAATCTAACTATTCAGCTTGATCATTTATTAAACTTTTCTCAAATTTAAATCCACATCCATAAGAGTATGCAATTTGTATGCAAAATTTGTATTATTTCTGATGACTGGGCTAAATCCGTGTTTCAAAACTTTTTTTTCTAAAATCTTTACTTACAAGTAAGGCTTCAAAAAGTTGGAAAAAATTCCAAAATTTCAAGACAAAAAAGCCCAAAATTTCGATACAACTAAGCAAAAAGTATCCTAATTCTGAATACAAAAAGGGTTTTTGAAAATTGTCTTTATTAAACCAATTTAAGGACTCTTTCTTGTTAGGTTAGGAATATATCAGTACTTACTGTATCTTATATTGTACAAGTCTTGTATCTACAAGATACCAAATTCAGTATATAAGGTCCTTAATATCTTATGATGAGCTTGAAAATAAATCCACAACAATAAAAAATCTTTCTAAAAAAACTTTCTCAAGTTTTTTAACCTTAGTAAATTGTAAACTCAAGTGCAAGGCTATGGTATATATTTATTTGAGAATTTTTTATTTCCGTTTCAACTTCAACTTTCTTTACTATCAGTATTAGGTACTGATATTTGTAATCTTGAGATTAGTGAAATCTTTTAGGTTACTTTAACTAATAGCTAGGTTAGGTATATCACAACATATTCACTTTCAGCTAAAAAATAAATAAAAAAAACTCAGTTCTGAGCAAAAAAGTAAGTTGTGTTTCATCGTTTCAATTGCACCTCCTTTTCACCATTTCCCCCCACAATTTATCAAAGTCCTATCCTTTGCTTTATTATCATAGGAGTGTTGTATCAGAGTAAATACAACAGCTAGTATTTGGTCATTTAGTCTCGATAAAATAGACTATTTGGTCAAAAATACGAATATTTTTGACTGCTGATCTTCCAGAGGTCAGAATTTTTGTAAATCTACTTTAGAACACTGAATTAAGGTAATTATTTATAAGTAGAGTATCTGTATAAGGTAAGGACAATCTACCTGAATTCCACTAGAAAAATTTATCTTTTTAAGAGATTAGACATGTTAAAGTCGACACTTTTTAAATAAAGTTCGATACATACATTTAATGGGTTTAGTACTCAAGTAAGGTACCTTATATCAAAGTTTTGTATTGTAAAGTAGTTTTCAATCGAAACCAAAGGAAAATTTGGCTATTTTCAACAATTGAGTCACATTTTTATTAGAAATTTTTACTAAAGTCTAAAAAATCTGAAGTTTAATTTGAAACTCCGTTTTGATAAATCAAGTCTCGAAAATGGTTTTTTTTAAATTAGGTTTTAGGGATGCATTAAAGGAGGCAATCGAGATATCTAGCTACTTTAACCTAACCTAACCTTCAAATTTACAAAGTTACAACTAGAATAAACTTATATTTTTATCAAAGTTGAAAAATTATGACACTTGACAATATAATTTTAGAAAAATGACCTCAACTCTATTTGAATCTATAGTCGAATAATAAAAAAGAGGGGGGTGTTTTTCAGAAAGAAAGAAACAGATTCGAAAAGCGGTTTCTTTTTTTCTCACATTTACAACACTTTTATATTTTTATTTTCCTTCCGCAAACTGTGTTTACTAACAATTTCTCTTTTTTAAGTAACTGCCCTGTCTCTACCTATAAATATATCTATATCTATCTATACATATACTCTGTATGTGTGGTACTTATATAGTATCCTATATGCAGTCTTATAAATATCATAAGAATAGCAAAGCAAAAAAAGAGATACATTTATTCATTCAATAGTTTATTCACTTTCGTATGAAACTTGGCGCCCTGAATGACTTTACAAGATATTCGAGTACTTACTGTCGACATAAAAACTACATAAGTAAATACATTACATAAATACATAAATACAAGTACACTGCCATTTGCTTTCCTTTACTAACCATTAGTACTATAGTACTAGTACAAGTACTCTGCTGAATTTCGCTCTAAAATTCAAATTCAAATACAACTGGTAAAATGTAAAATGTATGAAGAATTTATATTAAATGAAAACTGCAATTCTATGTAGATTGTGACATACTTTTAAATTTCACTCTACATTTAGCTCGCATTCTCCTCAAGGCTTTTAAAAAATGAGGCATTTCCGACTTGTAAATGTTAAATGAGTCAAAAACCTATACTATTACTTAAGTACCCTACTGTATTTTAAAATGTTCGATGAAAAAATAAAAAATGTTTAAAAATGAATTAAATTAAATGAATTAATTTAATGAATTAAATTTAATTTAAAATGTTTAAAATGTTCGATGTTCCTGTCAATTTCTTAAAATCCAAAATTCGAAAACCTTTTTTGTAAACTTATATTTTCTGATTCTGATTGATTGAACCTATTATAGAAATCCTAAATTTACAAAACAAATTTTTAAACAATTTTAAATTGATTTTGAGCTAATAAGAATCTCGATAATAATTGGTTAAGAATAAGCAATAATTATAGTAAATACTACTACTGATACATAAGTAATTGATAACACAAACTAATTTAGAAATATCAACTGAATATTTTAAAAAAGTTCAGGTATTTCAAATCGAATCAAAATTGAAAATCTGAAGAGATTTATTAAAAATTCTAAAATATTCGAGATATTTTGAACTTAATTATGATAAGTATGTTCAAAATTGATTCAAATTTTGATACCTAATATGTAGGTAGGCAGTAGATTTCAAAATTTTAGTCTTGAAATGAATTAGGTTTCAATTGCCGCCTATTTAGGCGATTTGAGCAAATATTTTTGACCATTTTTTGGCAATTTTCTGGTAATCAAAAATTGACCAGAAAAATCGCATTTTCAGCTCCTAATAAGTCGGTTTTTCCTAAAACACACAAAAATAGAGTATCCTACATAAAATTAGCTAAATTTACAATACTCTTAGGTTGGTTTTGATAGTTTAAAAAAATAAATTGAAAATGCAATTTTTCAAACTAAAAATGCACTAGCTAGAAACATTAGTTTCGAAATGTCAAAAATTAAAATTAGTTATGTGGGATTTTTATGTAATTTTTGGAAAAATTTATACAAATCCGGATATTTATAAAATGCTGTATGAATAACTCATAATTTTGAGCTTTTTTGGAAGTTTTTAGACGAAAATTTTTGTATCAATGTTAGAGATATCTCGATATTTACCTTGTGGATATACAAAGATAGTTTGTAGCCCTTCTGTACCTTACTAGTACTTTAATCTTAAGTAATAGCAGAAATTGTAAAGTAAATGTGAAGAAAGTTTTCTCTATTCTATACTTATAGATAGTAGTGTACTATATAGCTATAGTATAGTATCTACTTCTGTTTTATTTAAATTTAAGAAAATATTTAATCTATTTTCGCACACAGAATATCTAAACCAGAGCCATTTGCATTGTAAAATTGTATCTAGGTATTAACTGCTACTACCCTTTGGATAACTGCCTCAGACTATTTAGGTAAAAGTTTTCTTTTACTTCCCTCTACTTTTCCCATTTCTCTTGAATTTGACTTTAATTTAATTAAATCTATGCTCTCAAAAACTTGTCTATAACACTTCTACAGCTTAACTTTACTACTATATAGATAGGTAAGTACTTTAAAGTAATAAGTATTAATGCGAATTTTTCATACTTACTACCTTATACTCTGTAGTTAAGTTTATTATAATAAATAATAAACTTGAATGTACTACTTTTAGGATACTTACCTTGTTAAGGATACTTTGTGTTGCTCAACTCGAACCCCTAGGAGTCCATAAGATCGCCACAAATCCCTTATTGCAAATGCCATTGATCGACCCTCTTTAGAACCAGCCATATGCACCTCTTGTGACATCCGCCTTTTTATAAATTTGCAAAAAAAAAGAAATAAGTCATCAATAATATTTTATCAAAGAATAGAAGAAGCATTAACTAGGATTTAAACAACAGCTCTTAGCAGTTGATTATAAATTGAGCGAGCAAAGCTTTGAGTTTTTTGCTATTTTTTGACGTTTCAAGTCCAACTCAACTCAAAATTCAAAATATCGAGAGTCTCTGTTGAATTTTACTATAAGGTTTAGCAAAGCAGAATACAATGAAAAATCAATTTGATTTATAATAATCAACACCAAACAAGGATCTTTATCATTTTATGCCAAGTAATTTTGATGGATAAAATTTCGAATGGACACTAAAATGTATTTTTATTTTTTGTGTAAAAATATGTCTGCCTAGTGTACATATTTCCAGCTTCAAAAACCACAAATGTTCTTAAACAACTTCCCCCATCATGTCAAATCTCAAATTCTTCAAAGTTCTCCCAAGCTTTATTTTACTTATCTCAATTTCATTTGTCTATTCCCTATTCTACTCTATACTGTTTGTGGTAGAGTAGAAATTCTAGATTAGAAATTTAGAAATAAGAGATTTTGATCTATTATTTCTCTTAAATGTATGATGTCCTTTAGGATAGGATAGATTTTGTAATAAATAGACCAACCAATAAACATGCTGGTTATATCTTACATCACAGATAATGTGTTCATGTATGTATGTAATTCGTGCCTGGCATTTATCTGTATTATATTTATACCTTATACAACTGCCTAGTACTAGTAGAAATGGTTAAAGATTTGATCCTTTAGAATTCCCAAAACTGTAATTAAGCCCGGGTATTTATCATTTACTTCTTTATTACAAGGGTGGCTTTTGGGGTTCAGATTTGAGATTTGAAATCCAAACTCATGTCATGCATTTAATACTATACTTATATCTGTACTTGGATACTTGGAAGAAATCAAGTTTGGCTTATAAATAATTTGACCCTAAAAATACATTAAATAACCCCAAAAAAAGCAATTTTTTAACTACTAATATTACCAATGTATGGTTAGATTTCGAATAGTTGGAAAGCGTTTTTGAAATTGAATATGGGCTGGTATAGTCAACTTCGATTGAGCCAGTTGTTGTTATTTTCTCAAAAATTTCAAAAATTTACATCAATATACTCTGTATGTAGATATCCAAAATAATCTCAAACAAATTTCAGGTCAAATATCTAGCAATTGGTTGACCAGAAAACAGGATTTCTTTTCATTAAGTTTCCGAATTAGCTTTATTAATCTACCCAAACTTCCTTTTAAAAAGATGATAGATGTTAAATAAATGCTGCTGCTCATATACGCTGCTTATAGGTACGATATGAATGGTGATTATATTAAATTCGGATTTTTGGGGAGGAATTTTTATTTTTAGGGTCCAATTAAATACAAGCCAGCAGCCAGCCATGTAGGGTACTTACTTAAGATTATGTCGAATGTTTTCTCCATTTACTTGTCCAACTAGTTTGTGAAAGGCAGATTCATTCAGTTCATGATTCAAAAAGTTCGAGCTCGAAGAGAAGGTTGAAAAACTGGGAGTATTTTCTGTTGATGATATGGATGGACTTTGTTGTTGATCCTGCTGGATATTATGCTGCTGAAGGTCTGGTGGATCCCTCCGATGTCTTACTGCGAGGGAAAAACCTGCAATAAATCCTACGACTAAGACACAGGCTGAAAGTCCAATCAATTGAATCTGTAACAAAAAAAAAACCAAAAATCAATGTCAGTCCAGACATAATCTTAACCAAAAATCGAATCTTTTAATATTGTAATCAAAAAACCAAAATTTCCCCTATTTCCTCAAAGCAATAGGTACTTGAAATCATTTTCAAAAGTTTATTTTGAAAATAAAATGAATCTTAAGTTACAGCTTAAGTTAACTAGACTCATATTTAGTCATTTTAACCTGTAATTTATAATTCATAATTCAAAGCAGTGTTGTGTAACAATTACTGTCAGGATATTTTCATTAACTCAAAAAAGGGCAAAATAGTCCTAGTAAATTATATTTATAAACTCTAACCATAAGGATATTTAAATAATTAAAGAGATTCGAGGTTTTGGGTCATAGTATGATTCAACTACCGAGTATAGTAGTACTTGAACCCTAGTATTTCTTTATTTATTTCTAAATTTCTTGCATCAGTTCCCTTACCTTATGCCCTATAGCTATTTGCCTACCAAAATGAGCAAAATTGATTCATTATTCATGTACAAATTTCACCTACTTTTAAACGCAGAGAAGTTCGAGCTAAAGATCGCTTCCCACTAACTCCATTTAAATTTCTGTGAACCACTCGGGAGCCATTTAAAGTCAATTGAGTTTGCTGGGTACTGTACGTTGAACAATTCTCGACATTATCGCCATGCTCTTCCAGAATCAGTTGTTCTTCGATTGAAATCTCTGTCTCTTCTTCGTCACAAGGGTCATGGACAAGACCCCATCGACGATAGTCTTTTCGACCCATTTCTCAAGATTTTGCCTTGATTCTCTAAAAATAAAATAAAATTAGTTATAAGACATGTGTTAAATAGTGTATAAAGTAATCAAAGACAAATTATATCATTAAAATCGAAAAAATTTTTTTGGTCAAGTATCTAACTTACACAGTACCTATCTTATCATTAGATTTAAAATCAGATTGTTTGTTAAATCCTTTCGTCAAATGATACATGCTACACATATAAATCGACTATTACATGTGTCAGGTCGATTGTTGTTGTGGGGTATTTGTCGTTGTTGGTTATTGGTCGAATCTGTGTAAATCCACTAGCTATTTTTTTTATTATTTTTATTATTATATGATTTATTCAATTCTTGACGAGCAATATAGCCCATAGAATAGTTTCTAAATTACAAACTTTATATTTGAGAGAGTTACAATTATGAAAAAATATGTATGGAAAAATCCACTAGCTATTATAAAATTCAGTATCTCCAAAGACCATAAAAATGTAATTAAAAGAAATGCAGAGAATTTCTTAAGGATTGAGTATCGAAATGTGAAGATTTCAGTACTTGATCTAGATTTTAAAATCCTAAAAACAGATTTTCTCAACCGTTTTTTATTGGTTTATATCTACTACTACCTACAGATATATTACTGTTTACAAACTTACTACTTACTAATGGGTTAGGAGAACATGACAAAAAATACAAAAAAAAAACAGCAAAAAAATAGAGTAAACAAAATAAACTCTTTTTTCTATAAAAACTCTAGTAGTTTAGACTGTAGAGAGGAAATTGCTTTTCTCCAATTTCATCATGTTACTAGTACTCGTACTAGTACTCATTCATTTTAAACAATTTACAACTAAAACTAGAAGTAGTGGACTATACAATTTAATTCACTATACTTTGGTATGTAATGTACCTAAAAAAAGTGGAAAAGAATTACTCAAAAAAAGCCCAAATTGAAAATTTAAAAGAACATCATAGACTATAGACTATAGAGATCGAGGACAGTAGATAAATGCACTTTGAGAGTCTGCATTGGAAACTTGAAAGTAGAAAGTAAATCTACGAGATCTCTAGAGAAATACATAAAATGTCAGTGCATTTCTTTGTAGGTGTCTTGAGCTGTATTTTTTTTTTATTTCTAGAGATAAGATTAGTTTATAAGTCCTATACTTAAACAGTAACACCAACCAAGATCAAAACCAAGACAGTACTACTATAGACTGTACATAGAACTATGTAGGTATACCATGGTTTGGTTTGTAATCTTATGGAGAAATGAAAGTTTAAGAGAAAATAGTCCGGAAATGGAGCTTAAAACTGTTTTTTTTCCAAAAAATATTCTCATTTCTATCACGTACTTTTGGGGGTCCAACTTCACCAGACTCAATTTCCTGCTTTCTTGGATTTCTACAAGTTTTTAGCATTTTACTCGATATCTTGATTTTAGAATTTCTTATCATTATACCGAATATCAAAATGACAAAATATCTTTTTAAAAACTTGTAATTAATTATGTATGATCGAGTAGGGTACTCGTAAATTGATTTCGTGACCCTCGTAATCTATAATCAAAATATTTCCAAATCAGAATTTATCATAAAAATGAAATTTTGGCGAAATTATTTTCTGTGAATGATCATAGGAAGTGTCCTAAATAAAAGGCTATTGATTTGACCCTTAGGTCACTAAATGTCCATTTTTATGGTAAGTTCTGATTTGAAATTGAAAGTTTTTTTTATTTCAATCTCATCTGAAATCTTGTAAGTATATTTAAATTTTATATGAGAATGCAAGAAACTTATCTAAAAATGAAATTGAAGCAAATTAATCAAGTTATATTTGCACTTGGAATTCATTTTACTGAATATTTCAGTGTTTCAGTGATCTCATTTTTATCAAAAAAAGGCCTTGATTTTGACTTTTTATAGAAGATATTCAAGTTAATATATGAGGGTAAGAATTATATTAGGCACAAAGTAGAAATTGGTTTTTTACTTTTTGTTTTTCGTAAGCCAAAAAAGACAAGTTTACATTCTCCCATGGAATTGTAACTTATCCCTGGAAAACATGCATGACTATTAGAAATTTAGAAATCTTGTAGATTTGGTTTTGGTTTGCTTGTTTTTTACTTTATTCCACAAATATACATATCATCATTTCACTTTTTGCTTTTACCATGTACTATGTATGTACTAGCGTACACTTTGTATGGGTTCTTTACTTATTCGATCATAAGGATATTGAATGTAGTGAAAACTTTACTTTTACTATATGAATTTGTCCAAAAACTCTGGCCCATTTCCAAGAAAAACAAAACTGTAAAAAAAGTAAAATCTAACCAAAATAACAAGGAGTCTTTGTTTTAAAAGGGACACATTTCCACTCAAAAATCTCAAAATTTCCAGTTTCAAGTTAAATATTTTGAAATTTTCTTGTATTTCGTCACTCTCCATTACAAATAGAACTACATTCAAACCAAATTGACTATCAATAGATGTCTGAATTTTCATAGATTTATAAATTTTTCGTATAAATATCCAAAAAAGGCGACAAGTACCCCCTTTTCAATTAGCAGGTGATATAAATACAAGCCTAAGGATAAGCATGGGACAAAAAAGGAAACTTTCTCGGTTGCATGACTCGACCAAGTATCAAATTGTACATTTGCAGAACAAAGTTGTCACCTTTTTATTTCATTCCGAATGACAGTAATGGATTCAAAGTTTCACTTTACAACCAAAGTACTGTACTGATACTCCGTACTAGGGTAGTATAGTAGTTATATAGTACCCTACCCTACAGTTATGATATTCGTGTGACTTGTTTAATCGTTCATCATTTATTTTATTCTAACACAAATTCCATTTATATTTTTCTCAAAATCACAATATACCAAAAAGTACTAGTAGTTTATTTCAAGTTCTACTAGTATTTGTTGTAGTATTAGAGAGTATTGTTAGTTATTTAGTAGAAAATTACCAATTGGTGTGATAATTTAACAAACTTATTTTTTCTAGAATTTTTCCATTCTCAAATTCAGCTCAACTAAAGAACTTTATTATTTGATTTTAGGTATTGATGCTTCTTCTGGAAAAATTTATGTAATTTTTTCTATAAGAATTTCAAAAATTTGAACTCACAAAGTGATCAATTGAAAATGAAATTTCTACTTTTATAGAACCTTTGGATTTTAAATATTCAAAATTAGGACAAATACGAATCAATGGAATAGTGTAGGTAGGCGTAATAGTAATTCTAATGACAAATATTTTCAAAAATTTAAAATTCAAATTTTCTATAATAAATTGCCTATTTAAGTTTGAATTTTGTTAATTTTCAAAAGAAAAATTCAGGTGTTTTGTGCAATCCTATTTAGATATGTAAATAGGTACCTAGTATATGTAGTATGTACTTACTAGTATGTTAGTGATTGAGAATTTATAAAAATTAAGATTAAATTAAGACTTTTCTTTCGATCGAATTAAGAGATTTCATTTTGATTACTTACTTATATTATATTACAATGTTTCAATCGCTCGTGTTTCAATTGAAACTTTATTTACTAATACTAATAATACTAATAAAGCTCTTTTTATTACTCAAGTATGTAGTATCTATAGTATGTAGTAGTAGTAATCAGAGAGCATTTTATTAGAAGTGATTAGAGCTCAAACAATCTAATTCAATACTTGATAAAAAGTACTCTAATTCTAATATTGTATAAAAAAAATTCTCATAAGAGATCATTAGTGTCTACTATACGAGTAGAAGGTATAAGTGCACTTTACACATTCAATACTCTCAAAATATATTGCTAAATTTTTACGAAAATAAACTTTTCCAAGTTTTCTTTTCTTTTCTTTCTTTTTTTTCTTGGTGTAATCAGCCAATCATTCACAATTAGTTTCTATCCAAATAGTTTCGAACAAAGCAAAGGTAAGGTAAGACTACCTAGCTACATTTGCACAAAAGAATCTCAGCTTGATAGAAAAGTGCTAATCGATTTTTTGTTATCACGAATCTCACGAAAAATTTCCAAATCTTAAGTACCCTACCTACTACAACTACTACTAGTATTAGTACTATTATAATACATTTTTGCTTAAAGAAAGTTGTTGGTAAAATAAAAATCAAGGGGGGGAAAGTTCATTTCTCTTTTTTGTGAGTCAAAATAAACAATTTATGGTCATGCAATGAGCTAATCTCCCATAGATTATACTCGTAATTCTTATCAAAATCGAATTCAAAACCAATTTTTATAACCTTATTTATCTAAATATTTTAAAAAATCTTAAATAATAATTATTACGTATAATCATGACTGTATAGTACCAAGAACAGCCAACTTTCAATGTAATAAAAATCATTTCAAATGATAGAATTTAACCAATTTTATTTTTAAAACTTATCCTTATCAGTAGATCTAAATTTTTGCAGATTCGATAGTGAGAATTATTCAATCCTTTTAAAGATTCCAAAACTGATTCCAATACTAAGGTATAATACTGATACTAATACTGATAACAGAAAAGTGTCTATATTATAGACTAATTCTAAGATACTTGGTAGGGGACTTTAGGAAAAAAAGTTTTTAAAAAAAACTTAAAACTACACCTTCCTATATGCCTTTAAACAATTCAAAATAAAATATCCTTACGATTAGTAATATTTTATGACAGATTCAGATAATTGAAATGAAAGATCATATTCGAAATTATTGGCAATTTTTTAACAAATTTTAGTTACTATTTTAGATACGAATATTATATCCTAATTGTTGTCATTGTCAATTGAGTTACATAATGTTACAAATTACAAAACCATTAGATGACATACCCTTAGCCCTTATTAAGGACCTGTTTAAATAATAGGTTATTTATAAAAAGCTAGCTCTTGCTACCACTATTTTTTTCAACACTTTTACTAATATTAATAAAAGTATCATGGTAATTTGACAATTTGAGATTTAGCATACTGACCTTGGATTCTTTACCTAACACGTATTTAATGAAAAATTCATCGATTACATATTCACTATATACGAGTACAATATATCATTTTTATTTTCAACTTACAAACTAGAACCTATGAAACTTACAAACCATGAATTTAGATGTCAATATGCCGGTTTCACCAAAAATTCGAATATTTTCTTCCCCTACTTACTTCTTGACTTTACACTTTTTCTGCTAGCTAACTTTTTGAATCTTGAGTTCTGCGAGAACATGGTCTCAAATCTCAAATTTATTCTACATCGAGTAGTAGGGGAGAAACCGTATAAATTTATCCTTTTACCTATTACATAAATACACATATTACTATCTATACCCTACTAGTACAAGTACATTTCACAGTATTTCATAGGTAAAAGTGTATTCGAGTATTTTTCTTCTTTGCTCAACACTAATGGTAAATAAGTGGTGGTTTTTTTGAGGATGAGTTAGTGTAAAAGGAGTTTAAGGTTAATGGAAAATTTGATCTTGTCCTATAAGTCTTCTTTTTTATCGAAAAAAGTATAAGTAAAAGAGGGGGGAAAAACTTACTGGTATTAGTACATTTGGCCGATATTTATAGTTATAAATGTATTGTAAATTGTATCTAACTTTAACTTATGGATTTGGAGAGTGTATTTTACTACTATTATATGGGTATTTAAAGGTATATTTTGTTGTAAAATTTCTCTATAAAGTACATTTTACGTACAGTATGTCTCGTAATTAGGGGACAAAGACTTTGGTCCCACCCTCGTTTCCTGATTTTACTGGTGAAATTATAGTTAGTATTAGAACCAAGTCAAATTCAAAAATACGGAGTACAAGTCGTCAAGAAAGCTCGATTTACAATAGGATTGCAAAAAAAAATCTATTGAAATGCAACTAAAAATTTCACAAGCCAATTTGTAGTATCCAAATAACATAACAATCGAACTCAAATTATATAGGTAGATATATAGATCTCAATAATTTTCAAAAATTGTACTCCCTATGTACACCAATATCTCTAAAATTTTAGGATATGATAAAGGGGAATTCCTACCTATAAGGGGAATATACAACCAGACCTACTAAAGTTTCAATGGATCCTGCTAATCTGTCTCCTGCTAATTTTCCTAATTGCTAACTTTAAGGTTATGTTAGGTTGAATTAGGTCAGGTGATGTTAGGAAAGGTTAGTTTAGATTATGTTATGTTAGGTTAGGTTAAGAGAGATAAGGATAGTTTTATTAAATTAGCAGGAGAAGATTAGCAGGAGTCTTTGAGACTTTAGCAGGACTGTTTGGATAAAAGCCTATTTATAATGAATGCGAGCTAGTATTGAAAAGATAGTAAGAAATTTGAGGGGAGGCTCGAAAGCCAAAAAAGGAAAGTTCTGAGAAATTAATTGCTGCTCTTTGGGACCCCCAAAACCTATCTTCCAAAACCTATCTTCTACTTTCAATCACATTTGCCCATATCGAATGTACTACTGTACTATACATTGGTATCTGAATAATATCTGTCGAATTCTATATATCTGTATCTGTATAGGTAGAAATGCACTTGATTTTATTCTTGTTAAATTATTTAAAATTCAATCAAATGCTCGAATGTAGACTTGAATTGAATTCTGAGAAAAATGGAGTTTTTAGAGAACTTTTCCATTTCTCAGTAAATTAAAATTAATACGACAAATTTACTCCTATTACTATCTAGTTACTAGTGTAGTAGTATATACATACTTATATAGGTAAGTTTAGTAGGTAATTGATATAAAGATAAGAGTACAATTGCTCAAAACATATGCCTCATATTCTTAAGATCTTACTTTGAGTAAATGAAAGTTGAAAGCAAACTTTCATTATCACTTTGTAAGTCCATTTGTTTCACTTGAAATCATTAAATGTGTATTTTAAACCTAATATTTATTACTTCAAATTCTATAGTAGGTACAGAGTAAAAGTACAAATTTCTTCACTTTTTGTTCTTTTTCCATTATCTATTTACTATACTAGGAACTAGTGCTTTGTACTGGTATGCTAGAACTAGTACTATAGTTCAGCAGATACTTTTTTAAATTTTGTAAGTTGTAAGTGAAAGAACATTATTCTTCGTTTCCTGGCTGGCCAAAAAGGCCCATATTTTATTTAACAATTTCTCCTTTAATAAGTTAAAAAGTGAAAGAAAAAAGCCAAAGGTGATACAATACATATTTCGAATCTTGGATGTAGAACATGTAATACTTTTTTTATATATTTCAAAAAATATCTGTACTACTAAGACTAGATAGGACTAGATAGTACAAGCCTACTTAGGAGTAGGACATTTGAGCAAAATATGGTATTGTCCAAAAATAAATCGGTTTTACTCTCACGAATGCCTCAGAATACAAGATAATTTATATATAAATATAGTTTAGTTTTAATAGTTTTTCTTTTTACTCCAAAATATTTGAAATTGAAATTTAAATGTTTTTTTTTCATGCATGTATGTGCTAGCAAACTTTTAAAAGGCATGACAAGGAAATTTCAGGGAACCCGAATTCGATTTATTTTTAAAATTCCAGGTTTTTTTAAAGAAATTCCAGGTTTTTTTAGAAATTCGGATTTTGATGATCCTCGGAGTTTATGATAATGATGACGGAGAATTCGAATTTCACCACCATTAGTGTCAAAATTTTCTCAAAATTTGAATTTCGCGGGCTAAATGAAAAAAATATCTTTTTTGAGATAAATATGATTTTGTAGGTGTTTTATGCCGGAGATTCAGAATTTCACTACCTTACTTTTTTTTTAATTTCTAAAAATTTGAAGTTTTATTAGGAATTTTGTATTAATTTTTATAAAATAATCATAAAATTTTATAAAATGTAATTATAATTACTTTTAGTGAAATTATATATATATATTTAAAATAGATAAGTTATGGTAAAATTAAATTATATATTTGTTTACATATTTAAGCATGATTATATTGAAATACGTCAGGTCTTTCCATAGAGCAGACGTATCCAACTGAAGAGGCATTGCTGGATATAGATATAGTAGATGCTGAAATCAGTCAGAATCTTATTCTGACTCAGAAGCCTCCGAAACTTCGATATCTAAGTAATCGAATATGGAGGCCAAATCTGGCCCATCAGCATATATATTGAAATATATTTTATAAAGATTTAATTAATTTTTCTAATTTTTAATTAATTAATTAATTTTCCATATATCATTAAATTAATTTCATTATTTACCTTTTAAATAAAATTATGAAACTATTACGTAAATGCTAAAAATATTCTTATGTATGCTATTAAGACTTAAAAGGATAAAATAAAAATAAACTTATATCAAATAAAAATTAGCTTAGCCTGTGAAATTCAAGCTTTATAAATTTTAAAAAATTGTAAAGTAAATATATTGAAATTCTGAATCTCCAGCATAAAAACCCTAGGAATTGATATTTACCTCAAAAAGGCATTTTTTTCATTTAGCCCGCGAAAATCAAGTTTTAGAAAATTTTTAGGATTTTAGGTTATTGAAATTCTGAATCTCCAGCATAAAAAACTTACAAAATCATATTTATCTCAAAAAAGATATTTTTTTTCATTTAGCCGGCGAAATTCAAATTTTGAGAAAATTTTGACACTAATGGTGGTGAAATTCGAATTCTCCGTCATCATAAACTCCGAGGATCACCAAAATCCGAATTTCTAAAAAAACCTGGAATTTCTTTTAAAAAAACCTGGAATTTTAAAAACAAATCGAATTCGGGTTCCCTGAAATTTCCTTATCATGCCTTTTAAAAGTTTGCTAGCTCATGTATGTTTTTTTTTTTAACTTTTTTGAATTTTCAAAACTTCCCGCCATATAAACAAGCCAAAGGCAAGGTACACACCATTCGATAGAGCTCACCAAGCTCTATCAGAATATAGTACAAATAAACATTAAGGGGATTTTCCAAAATTTTATCAAAATTTTAAAAAATCAAAATATTTAAATATTTTGTTAATATATTCAAACTTCCAATAAAACTTTAAAACTTCAAAATAAACTTCAAATAAAATAGATGATGTTATATATCATTCGATAGAGCTCTTGGAGCTCTATCAGAATATATATACCATATATGAACATAAAGGACTCATCCAAAAATACAGCAAAAATTCAGATTTTTAGCGATTTTTTTCAAATTTTCCCGCCTTCCAGGTGAGGTAGAAACTCCAAAATCTCATTGAATTCCGGGTTTTCCCCGCCCTATAAGTGTACCAATTTCGGTTTAAATCCGATCAGCGGTTCGGCCGCAAACGCGCGGACAGACAGACAGACGGACATGGCAAACGCTATAGCTCTTTTTCCCCATTTTCAATGGGTGCGGGCTAATAAATCATATCATAAATCTCTGCAATTTTCATACGCTAAAATACCTAAGTAAATCATTTAGTTTTAAGCGAAAACCCTTAAAAAACCGAGTTGTGAACTCTCTCCGAAACACAAACAGTCTCACAATCCCCCCTCAAAATCCTAATTTAAAGAAATAATGATTGCTTTACTTCATTCCAGTGTTTCGGCAACCATTATAACCTTCAGGGTCAGTGTGTTCTGAATGCCCCCAGCTAACCAATCCTCCTAAAAACGGCTCCATTTCTCCATCAGGCCCATCTCGGTAACCCACCAGGGGAGAACCTTAATATTTGATATTTTGAAAAGTTTTTATGGTTAAAGTAGGTATATTATTGAGAATTTTAGATATTATTCTTAAAGTATCGCTATAAATTATTTAGTTTATTATAATTTAGATACAGTAAAACTTCGGTATAAGGTAAACGAATTTGAGATCTCAGGTTCGAATCCTTCTGAACTCTATTATTTGTACTTTTTTCAATTTTTTGTCAATTTCTTACTTTTTTGTTTAATTTTAGATCTTTTAGAGGGTTTTTCACTATGCAGGAGAACCCAAATTTCACTACCTCAAATTCATTTCTTCATTCCGAAAATCTGTTTTTTTAGTTTTTTTTTTTTTTACTTTTTGAAATTAACAGACCAAAAGAATTTTGGGCCTAATACTAGTTAGTATATGTATAATATAAGGTACTTTACTCAATATATATGATAAGATGAATAACCTCTTTATAGGGTATATAGGATAAAAAAAGTCCCTTGGGACTTGGTTGGGATAGACCCTATATAAATGATGTAAAACTTGTTCTTTTTTATAAGGTACACTTCTCTATAAGGTACTTTTTTTCCTCTGCCCTTTTTTCAATTACCTTATAATAGAAGTTTTACTGTAGTACATTCAACATTCCTTAAGTATGTGTTGAAAATATTTAGGTTTTTTTATTTTTTAATATATTATTTAGGGGGTACGAAATTGTACTGAAGTCAGTACTTTCAATTGGTTTGGTAATACGATACGAAATTCGACTTTAATTGACATCTTAAAACAAACCTGAGTCTCCGACACAAGGGCTTTTATTTTCGTGAAAGACACAGAGATTGAATTGATTCACACGAAATTCCGTTAGCTCATGACTCTTGACGTGCTCCAACTAATTTTAATTATTTAAAATATTTTTATTATGAATTTATTATTTCGGAGATTTGACCACTTTTAAAAGTCAAATTATATGTACCCTATCCCAATTTTAAGTGGTCAAATCTCCGAAATTCGGGACCTTCAACATTTTAAAATATCGTATAATTAACCTACTGATTAACCTATCTGATTGAGGGGCTACCCATTTATTTGGCAGCAATGAACTGAGGAGGTGCTAGGCTTATATAGATATATATATTTATGATGTAAGGTAATGTATTAGCTAATTATTTTACATATAAGCTCATACTTTAAAAAAGTAAAGTATTATGTAATGTAGGCAATTTTCAAACCTGGCAATATTCTAAATCGATGATTGGAAGATCCGCCTTTTGAAGGACTCCTTTTTCAATCTCCAGTTCTGTCGTACCCCAACCTATTGCCCGCCCCCAATCTATTTAAATCAACAATTTATGTTTAAGTTTACTCGGTAATAATTATTATTGTTAATAAATTGTATCATTAAAATTAGGTCAAATGACATAAGTATATAATAATATTTTAACCTTTAACTGAATCGTATTGGTCCATTGGTAAAGCTAAAGGTTGTACTCTCCAATTAAACCTTAATATATATAACAGTTAATTATTTACATATATTATTATAATATGGAGAAGTTTATAAGAGTATAATATAATACCCTATATATATATACCCTATAATATAATATATTGTTTTTAATGGTATTATCAATCAAATATAATCAAATACAGATTGGTGTCTGAAACAGACCCCTAATACAATGCATTGGAGAAAAAGTTAACGGACAAAATCTATTCTCGCTCGCTTTTATACAAGAACCATGTATAATAGCCCTTTTCTCTTTGAAACCGGGGTATCTTGATCATTTAAAATTTTTGCACTTTTTTTATTATTATTTTTTTAATGTATGTTTTAAGCTTTTATTGGCCCGGGGAATTTATTCCACGGGCAATACTAGTATATTATTAAGAGCCATTTCAGTTTCAAGTTCCAAGAATTCAAAAGGAAAAACATAAAGGATTAATAATTCGGTGTTCAGGTTTTCTTTACATAAACCAAACCTCATTTGAAGGCCGAACATAATCTATATATAACATACTAATATAATTTAATAATTTCGTTTGTCAAGATCTTTTTTATTCTATTTTTTGTCACTCTAGGTCAAATGATGACGATGGGTGGTCTCACATTCCCCTCATGCATTTCGGTCCGTCCATCCTTCTGTCTGACGTTTATAGACTCCGAAACTATAAGAGCTACAGCTCCAATATTTTGTATGGTTATTAGGTTTCTCCCAGCGGTGGTTTATGGCTATAGTCTGGAGTCAAGGTCAATTCCGGTTCCCCCGGGGGCAAAGGTCACCATGTTGGACAAAATTGGACTTTTTGGCTTTTTCTTTTTTACCAATCGATAGATCTCGAAGAGCTGAAACTTATATATATAGGTGACCTTTTGACCTGATGCATGGTTTGGCCACTAGGCGGTCAAAACCCTGTGAAAAGTCAATATATTCAAAAAATCATATCTCAGCCCCTGTAAGAGTTAGAACAATGATGTGTTATATTCATAGGAAGGTCTTGATGGGCCCTAGACGATGACCTAGGGCGGTGACCTCTAGAGGTCAAGATCAAAGGTCAAATATACTAGACTGAAACATTTTTTAACGGGAATTTTATTGATTTTAAACTTTTACTGATACATTTTCTCACGGGATTAAATAACCTTAATTAAATTTCACACGGGATTAAATTTAACACGTGGCTAGTTCTTTATAAAGCAATTAGCCTATTGATTGTAATGAAGTCAGTACTTTCAATTGTTGGTAATACGAAATTCGACTTTAATTAACATCTTCTTCTTGACTTAATAAAATTTCAAACTAAAATAATTATACCTACATGCATATTACATAAATAATTTTTAGATAAAATGTTTCTCCCGTTGAAATACTTACTGAATGGGTCTTTTGAGGGTCGCCATTGCGATATCAGCGTTGTTAGGAACAAAATCGTTTGATGAACATGGATGTAGAATAATTTCTTCAATTTCATAAATCTAATTTTATAATAAATAAATTAAACGTAATTAAATAGTAGTTTTCTAATAGATGTTTGCAATATTTTAGGGTACTTTATTATTAGTATTAGGTACTCAAATTAATACATCTGGTTAACTATCATAAAAACCCTCATTGATGTTAGATTTAATACAAAACAATTGTCTTTGAAAATGGCTTAATTTCATTATTAAATTTGAAAAAATTTAAATTTAATGATTTATTTTAATTTTTATTGAATTTTCAAATCTTTTTTAATTACATTTTGCAAAAAATAAAATACAACAAGCATTCTTCGCATGCTTGCATGCTTGAGTAAAAAAAATTTCCATTTTCATTGTTATGTACAATGCAAAATTTCAGAACATACGGATTTATACTAAAAAAGTTAGAATTTTCGGGTTTTTTTGACCTTTAAGGTCAAATATCTCGAAAATGGGGGTCCATCTGGCCCAATGACTATGATATTCGGAATCAGCACAAAATTTTGAGTATAAAAAAATTCACTATTTGAAAATTAAAAATTTTCAGTCCATAGCCGTCCC
>JAQIXA010000646.1:0-37680 GCA_034699045.1 Nanhermannia cf. coronata Gr-Ori-00579
TACTCCCTGTCCATGGATAGATGAATAGCAGGAAAACGTGAATCCTTTACTTTAACTTGTATATAAGTTGGGATTGAATATGAATAGGTTCCGAAATTGATCGAGTCAGTTCGGAAACTGAAAGGCTCGGAAGTCTTGAAGACCATCGTGTGTTCAGCAGGTTGAATCATTCCAGAAATAATTTTGACATCATTGACAAATTTAAAATTCTTGAAAGATTTGAACAAGTTTTTAATTTTGCGAAACATTTTTTCCTTCATTAAAATTGATTTTTGTTGTGTAGCATGAAAGATTATATGACAATTAGCTGAATCTGAAATAAAATTTAATAGCTTTTATTTTATGTATTACTTATCGGGTAGGCAATTAACTTACTATAATAATCACTAGCTTCCGAGTGCAGCCTGCTCAAAATATTCCCTGTAGTACTAGGAAATATTGAATTTTGAAGAAAAATTAGCATCCAAGTCTTGTCATCTATTGATGCTAAAAAATATTCATTCAGTTCGGAATACTTAATCGTATGGGTAAATTTTTCGTCGCTTCCTATAAAAAAGCAAATTGAAATTGAATTTAAATTTTTGAATATTTTACCTAAATATAAATATAATATATAATTAAACCTTTTAAATTAAATCTAATTCCTATATCAATTCCTCGCGATATTCCAAACTTTAGTGAGCATACATTTTTGTTGGTAATGGTTAAACCACCAAATTGGATTGAAGAGCACGAGAATTTTATTGGTTTTATATTTTTTCCATCTTCTTTTTCCTCCCTTATATTCTCCTGGACATTATTTATAGGATCGAGGTCAGGTTCTTTTAAAGCTTCTTTACTTTGATATCTACACAAAATTCAATTTGAGCATAATTTGTAATAATTTGTAATTTTTAAAAAAGTATTTTATTTTTAAACGTACCCTTCTTGAGTGATACCAGGTATATAAGGGATCTCGAGCAAATTACGATCGTTAAATTGAAAATTCTTAGCAAATTTAAAAATATCAAGTAGCAGATTAAAAGCATGATTCCTTAGTTCCAGTGTTCGAGGGTCGACAACCAAAGCAATGTAATTTTTCTTGAGCTCTATTTATCAAAGTAAAACAATTAGTGTTAGTGTTAGTCCATAATAATGAGAATTCTTAATTTTATTACCTTTAGGATCGAGACTATAATAATTGAGTAATGTAGGTATTTTCAATAGCTCAGATATTTTCTTTGGTAAGGCAGGATCAACATGTCTAATAAACAAGATCCAATTTTTTGCTCCGTTTGGTGTAAGAATGTATTGGTTGAGAGAATCGTAATTAATTTGTATTTTAATAACTTTCTCTGAAATAAAAATCAATAAACATTATTACATTGCAATTACTACCGGCTTTTTAAATACATCTAATTATTACCTAAATTAAAAGTATAAAAATCAAATTTAAAACTTACCCTTGTCCTCATTTATTTTGATAGTAATATTAACTTCTTGTAAGCCATTTAAATCAATATAAACATCATTTTTCAATGTACACACAAAAGTCCCGAAATGAATAGTTGAAGTAAAAAAGTTGTAAGACTTTAGTTTTTGACTTGTTAAACTATTTATTGATGGTGTTGGTGTTCCAGTAGTTGTTGATTTAATAATTTGATTATTAGATGTAGGTGTAGATTGCTTATTCTTATTAAAATAAATTTCGAATTTTCTTTGAAAACTTCGTTGTAGCTTTCCAACATTTCTCCCTAAAGAACTTGTACAAAGTCTTAAATATTTTGTTGAATCTAAACGTTAGATAAAGATACAAAATAAAATGATACAACCTAATTTTTATTATAGAATTAACTTACTTGTCATCACATCTTTGCCTTCATCAGCTTTTAACATCTTTTCTAAAAGTTCTTTTCTAGCTTTTCGAAAATAATTAGAGCCTAAAATGACACAAAAAAAAATTTCATTACGATTAGGATACAGCTCGTGAGGACTGGATAAATTATTCACCTTGTTCATCAACAGCACCAGCTCGTAGCAATTTCATTTTTAAATCGGTATCCAGTTGTTCATTTTGTTCAAGTTCAAAAAATATAAAATTCATTCCTAGTCCAAATTCTTTGAGGCAAAATATTTTACAGCTGAGAATTGAAATTGTTTGTAGGTCAAGAACCTCAGAAATGTAGTCTCCTATGGATAATAAAATTAAAATTAAATATATATTAGGTATATTGTATAGATATAAAAGGCTTGTTTGATATTAATATCTAAAGATTAGGTAATGTATAGTAATAAGTAGGACCAGTATCAATACCTATATTAATATTAAAACATGAATCTTTTTAGGTGTCGGTTTTGTCTGTTATGTTAATAGTTAATGTTAGCTATAACTAAGTCATTGTGTTCAGGTGACCATGTCATATCAAAAACCAAGGGATTTCGACTTCAATGGCAAAAGGATCCAAGCAAATCTTGTTAATAAATTATAATATGAACCTTTGCAATTGACAGTCGAAATCTAAGGGTTCTTGACCTATTCTTAAGACAGGTCATCTGTGTCAATTCCTAATATAAAATGACTCATATACATCATACAATAAACAATAGTTCTTTATTTTTATTTTACCATCAGAATGTCCAGGTTTCAATTGAAGATAGATTTTGATCCTTTCATCATCAACGCGTAGAAGAATCTCTGTCTGTTCTTTCGGTGTCAAAAGGATGGACTGGTAGGCAACATCGAGGAATGGGATTATCAAAGGAGGAGGTTCTCTACCCTTTTTACGATTATTTTGAGGATTTTGACCATTTTTGATAATGTGAAGATTATCACGTTCACCTGCACCTGTTGTGTTTAAGGGCTCCATTCAAGCTAACTGTAAATAAAATGACTATAAATTAAAATCACCATTGTCCAATGCTATTTAAATGTTTAATTTTATTTACCTGTGCCTGTGACCTATCGATCCTGCTATGACCTCAAAAATTAAAAAAATTGTCAACAATCAACAAAAATCAAAAAATATCCTTTTTTCAATTTCAAATCCAAATCCCTATACGTACCTGCCTCCTGGCCTAGCTATCTCTAGTTTTATTATTGTTTTTTTAGTATAAAAAAATAAAAATAGTAAAAATAATAAATATCCTTTTTTAATTTTTTCAGCTCTGAATAACCAGATATAGGACAGGATTTTACATCAATTTTATTTGGTAAGTAAGTATTGGATTACATTTAACTTTAATAATGAATGTTAAGGATAGAATATACCTTTACAAATTATAAAAGTTACTTATTCTACAATTTTTCTGATTTTTAAACTATAAATATTATTGGTAGTTGGTAGGCCAGGTATTTTATAAGTTAAAAGTTTACATTCCAAGTTTACTTTAATTGATTCATTTAATTCAGCTCTGAAACTCCCAATTTTGCCCTGTAATTTACTTGCATTATTACAATTACATACTTGTAAAATTGTGGGTTTTCATTTCAGCTAGATTAGGGTGATCTATAAAAAATAAACTTAGGTATAAAAAGGTTTTTTTAAATCTGATTTTGACTTTTTACTTTTACTCGATTATTTTTTCTAGATTGGATTGGATCGAGAAATTAATTAATGGGAACTTATTGGACAAGATCATAGTATTTACGACCTGCTCCTGCTGGCTTATACAGTATTTTGAAGATATTTAACTAGCTACAATTGATGTCTTACTGTCATATTGTTGGGTTTGTGTAAGTCATTTTAAGATATAAATATCTACGTAATTTCTAATTTCAAGTAAACACTATACCTAGTTAAGTTTATTTATGTTAATTCAATGAGCAATGTAATGTAGTCTCTGACTGTTCTTCTCAATTGTACATAAGTTTTATTCTTTGTAATTTGTAATACAAATGTAAAATTGAGATTTCTCCAGCAGACAGCAGAGCTTTGTAAACAATAATAATATAGAAATTAAGTACCTTACCTAAACCTACCATTTAATAACTCATCAATCTTTAATCAATTTCAGATTCATCACAGCCGTAGCTTCGTTTGTTCCTACCCTAGACAACTGCAGAAAACAAATTTTGACTAACAATAATAAATGAACATCAATAAATAGCCTTCAACGATGTCTACTTCCAATAGTTCAGTACAGTCTAATATGCTAAAGAATAGTAGAAGTATCAGCAATATGCAATGTTCTATACCAACAACATCAGCAGGACAGGAAGAGCAAGTATTAAATAGCAATGCAAGTGCAAGTACGCTAATAACACCATTTTCGAATATTAATATCATACCAACGATCACACCTGCAGCTTCACCTTGGACGATAGCAATGCCCCCACCTCGTCCACCACCACCTCCTAATAAAATACAAATACCTCGAATTGTTAAAATTACACCAGAACAACCACAACCTAAGCCGAATTCTATTCCGATACTGATTCAGATACAACAACCTGTACAAGTTCAGACTATAACTACTGATCCTGAGATTATTAAACAACAAATTAAACCCCGAAATAAATGTAGATATTGTGATAAAGTTTTCGAGAATTCATCATATGTCGAGTCACATGTATGTTTAAAAAAATTATATAGCTTCTTATGAATGATTTATTCTTAATTATAATATTTATAATATAATGTATTTTTTATCTTTAATAGGAAGAGAAGTGGCATAAGAAATACAGTTGCAAATTTTGCAAGACTACTGCATCTTCAGAAAAAGCTATCAATCATCACATTAAAGCGAATCATAAACCTAAGAAATTATTAGTTAAAAAACCAGCAGGTTAATCAAAAGTTATTTCTATTTAAAATTTCTATTTAAATATAATTTTATAATAATTTTTTTATTCAATTTGCCCAGTTTCTCCAATAATAATTACACTGGATGATGACTTTGAAACTGAAGTTGAAATGGGTAAATTAAGGACAAAATATTTATTTGTATTAATAAAATACAATTTACAATTAAATATCTGTATTATAAGAATTGTCATTAAGAAGACTTATTTTTTGATTAAATTAAAGGTGGTGAAGCTGAAAGGAATGAAGATACTGATCCACTTGCACTTGATTCTACTGATATAATTCCTGCAGTTCAAAATATTGTTAATACTTCAAATAGTCAAAATTTGTCAGCATCTGGATCTGGGTTAATAAACGAAGAATTATCGAATACTATTCCCCAATTTAATACGAACTTACAACAAAATGGTCAACAACTGAATACTTATTCACAAGAGAATATTCAGCTAGTGCCGAATAATAGTTTATTACAACAACAGCCAACAACAAGTCAACAGAATGTGACGAATTTATTTCAAAATATCCAGCTTTTAAGTCAATTACCACCTGGTCTATTGATTCTTTTAGGTGGAGGGCCTTCAGCAAACACAAACCAACAAAATATAATTTCCTCTCAAATAACCAATATTACAGCAATAACAAATATAGTGAATATACCTCCACAACAATCACCAGCAGTAGTTGTTGAAAATGTGAAAAAAGTTCCCGATTTCAGATCAAGAATTTCAAATTACACAAATTACAATCTTCGAAAATTACAAAAAGAAAATTATAAAGAAAAATATGCTACTTTTGAACAATTTACAACAACTGATGAAACTGATTCTACATTATTTAAGTGTAATTATGATTATGCGGATGGTGGTGGAAAGTGTAATTCTAAATTTAATACTAAAATTGAACTAGAGAAGCATTCTAAATTGCATACCATCTTACAAAAACATAAAAATAAAGAATCTACTCCTAAAGTTTCTCAAGTTTACTACTACAATTGTGAAATCTGTTTGTTAAGTTTTAGAAATTTTGATCTCTTTGAAAAACACAAATTATTGAAACATTTTTCGAACATCAAATTAGATCCAGATGGAAATGATGAAATCCCAAGCTTTAATGTTTATAAATGTGTTAGAAAAAATTGTGGACGTTCATTTAGAGAATTTGATGATTTTGAAAAACATGTTAATTTTCATATGACCAACAAATAATGATCTTATTAAAATTTGAGTGATAGTGAGATGTACACAAAATATTTTTTCTGAGCAAATGCTTATTTCATTTTTTACTAATACAAATACAAATCGGATATGTTACTGATATTTAAAATACAAATAAAAGTTAATTTCCATTAATTTTTGGCTAATTTCAAATGATTTGCCTGATTTAGAGCAAAACAGTTCAAAAAAATAAGGGTATCTTTATTCAATGAGAAAAGTTTTAGGAAAAATGTGATGTGATAAATGGGTAGATATGATATAATAATAATAGGGAAATCGTTAAACACATTTAGACCTACGATTAGCAAAATTAAAATAGGTCTAAATTTTTAGGAAATTGAAAAATAAAATCTTTTTTAATCTAATAAAACGTATAATTTCTATAATTTAGAGCTAGAGAGGTATTTCAAGATTACATATTCGCAGATAGTCTAGCAACATATTCTCTTGAAATGATTAATTTCTGGATTTGTGTAGTTCCCTCATAAATGGTGTAGATTTTGGCATCTCTCATCAATTTTTCAACTGGATATTCGGTGTTGAATCCATTTCCACCTATAAATATTATTAGTTTTAGTTTTAAAATAAGGTTGGTATCTCAAACTCAAATAAGAATTTACCATGAATTTGAACAGCATCTGCTGCAGCTTTATTTGCTGTTTCACCAGCGATGGCTTTAGCAATCTAAAAAATTTAATAAATAGAAATTGTGAATAGTAAAATAATATTTAGGTAGGCTTATTTAACTATTCATAGGTTTTAAGATTGTACAGTTCAGCTCTGAATACCAATCTGTGTTCTCAATTTTACTAGTAAATAAATACAAAATTGCAACTGGAATTTGGCTTTCCAGAGCTGAATGCTAATTAAAACCCTAATTTAGTTGAATTTGAGTCCAAAGTCTAATTTTTTCGATATCTCGTAATTAAAAATTATACAAATAAATTTATTTAATCCTCTACTTACGGAAGCCATATAGGTATTTCTTTTTCCATTGTCTAATTCCCAAGCTGATTGCCTTGTAATTAGTCTTGAAACTAAAAAAAATTACGATCAAAATTAAGAAATTTTTAAATCAAATATAAATTCAAAGCAAAATGTAGCCTATAAAATAATACAAAAATATTATTAAAAGTTTAAGAATTTACAAACCTTCGACTCCAATTGCCATTTCAGAAATCATATGTGATACAGCCTAAAAATTAAAAATCCAATAAATTTTTAAAAATTCATTTTACTAAATTTTAGAAATTTTTACTTGATGTTGGATAATTGGAACTCCAAATGTTTTTCTCTAAATTAAGGCATTTATAATTAGAAATGAACTATATGAATTAAAAAAGGGTTTGAATTAGAATTAAAATTAATACCTGAAGGGCATATTTGGTTGCTTCATCAAGAGCTAACATTTCATAAAGAAAAATTGATAATTTTAACATTTTGTAAGATTCGATAGTAAGTATGTAATAGAGTAGATGTAAGATATACCTCTCTGTGCCAACCCTACAGCCCCAACCGCCACAGCAGGCCTAAGGAATTAATCTTAATTAAAAATGTAAAAATGTTATTGAGAATTTAACTAACCTGGTGTAATCAAAGGCCTAAAAATTTAAAATACATAAAAAATTAGGTAGTAAAGTACAATTTAAAGCTAGAAATAAATATAAGTGTGCACTTACAGCCATAGCAAGTTTGAAACCAGCACCTGGACCTTGAAGAACATTTTCTGCTGGAACTCGGACATCCTCAAATGTTATCCCTCTTGTATCAGAGCACCTTTGTCCTACAGAATAGAGTCAATGCCAAATTTTATACACATTCTACACAATTCTGTAAAATGATTCACATGGATAAAATTTTGAAATAAAATCGTGTAGACCATCAGACAGACTACAGACAGTTTATTAAAATCATTAAAATCAAAATACCCATCATAATTTCCTAAAAAAAATTAGAAAAAAATTAGAATTTTTGCTAAAATTATAGAGATTTTTTTACCTTTCGGCCTTTTATGATACCAGCTGTGTCAGCATCGACAATAAATCCTAGAATAGGTAAAAAGATGTAAAATTTGATTACTAAATATAATAAGAATTATGATTTGGTTTAAATTAAAAGCTAACTAACCTGTAAAGGCTTTGTTAGCGGCTGCCTTTGGATCTGGATCAGTTCTATATAGATAAATAGCAAAAAATTAAAAAAATTTCATAGTATGTACTTACTTTTTTCATTTCAATTTTTTAAAAAGACGATTACCTTGCTAAAACAAAATACCAGTTGGCCACACCCGCTCCAGTAATCCACATCTTTTGTCCATTAATGATCCATTCGTCACCTTTTTTTCAAAAAAAATTAGATTCAATTTGAGAAATAGGTATTTCTACAAACAAGTATGAAGTACCTACCTTTCTTTTCAGCTCTTGTCTTGACTCCATTTACATCAGAACCAGCACCAGGCTCGGTTACACCTTTTTTTCCAATATAATTAAGTTAGGTTTTATTATTTTAGAAAATTACATGATGATTTCAAAATACTTTAACTTACAATATGCCTAAAAGTTAAAATAAAACCAATATTAGTTACAGAATAGAAAACATAATGTATTTATTACTTTTTTAATTTTAATTATTACTCAGGTACTTACAGCCATTATGGGTTCTTCAGTGAATCTTCCAATATATTTCTTCATTTGAGCCTCATTTGCACCTTTCAATAATGGAGCTAAAAGAAAAAATCAAATAATAAAAATTGGCCAAAATCAGGTATTTAGAGAAGTGCCCTATTTTTGTATTCTATATTCTATACTAAACACTTATAGAATCCACATCAGATAAGATTTCTCGGTACTTATGATTTTTAAATATGAATTTTAACAATACCAGCAGCAAGACCACTAAATTAACAAAATATATTTAATAGCAAAATTCGCCCAACTATAATTATAACAAAATTTAGAAATTACCTGGAAGAAATTGCTGTCAAAATTCCAGTACAACCATAAGCTAATTCCTCAGCAGTTATGACTAAAAACCGAAATTTTTAATTCGATCATATTTTCTAGAAATTGTCAAAAAGATACCTTGATCGAAACCTCCCAGATTTGACCCACCATATTTTTCTGGAACAAATTGATTGATAATCCCTAATTCCCAGGCTTTCTTTTGTAAATCCCTGTAAATAAAAATTTTAATATTTGTAATGTAGCTTGAAATGCCCGATTTTTGTCTATTTAACATGTCAAATCGAGGGTAAAAACAGGTATTTCATGGCTGAGTTAAATTTTGATTTTAAGTAAGGTAACTTACCAAGGGTACTCCATGGTCTTGTCATAATGTGCTGCTTTCGGGATAACTTCATTCTTGACAAAATTTCTTGTCAATTGTTGTAAATCTTTTTGAAGACTAGTCAATTCTACAAATAAAAATATCACACTTATTAAATATATTTATCAATAATATAAGCTCAGAAACCCCGATTAAAGCCTCGCATTTACAATAAGTTTTAATCTGGTTTTTCATAGCTGAATTAGATTGAAAAAATTTACCAAAATTATATCCATTTTCATTGACAGCCTGGTTAGTAGCAGCGGCTGTTTGACCTTGAAGTATCCCACTCGAGGAGAAATTTTTCGAGGCTCTCAAACTCTTCACTAAACTTGACACATACTGGAAATATTTGCAAAAAATTTAGTCAAAAAAAACAAATAGTTAAAGTTAAGGTACCTTGCTGGACGTCGAAGTCATTTTTACAACAACGATTTCGATTCAATAATACAAAGCAAAAATGCCTAGCACCTATTTTGGTAAAAAATATTGAAATTTTAATAATAATTACCTAAAAATCTGTCTAAAGGTTCTGATTCTGAAGTTCTATTAGGCATAATAAAGTCATAAAATAATTACCTTAATTAAAGTTAAGTGCCTTCTGTTGAAATATTTGTAGAGTATACTCGTACCCAAGCAAGTCAAGTATTTCAATTTCACTTGAAATTATAAATATTTTTTATTTGCAATTTGATATCTCGAGTTTCTGAATGAAAATAACTGCTCGATAAGATTAAAGTTTCCTATTAGCCAACTAGTAACTAGGTATCTAATACTAATAATATGTAGGGTACCTGCTGACATTTCAACTTTCAAAATACTTGGCTATGCCTATAAGTATTTGGCACTTGCTGTATATATTCTGTAGTATTTTATGGTTGGTTTTATAAAACTTTGGATTTTGGACTTTGAACTTTGTGATTTGTAGATTGGAGAGAGAGTCAAAATGAAATGAAATGAAATACCTTTTATATTGGGGTAAATAAACACGAGGAAATAGTTTATGTTTATAGCCAAAATATTCATTTTTATGTATTTTTATCGTTAAAATGATAATGATGAATGATGATTATGAAATTGACTAACCAACCAATCTTAATTTTTCCTAGATAGGTACTAGATGTACTATTTGTGAGTAAATAATCATGGTTGGTTTGAAAAAGTAGGTAAATAAATCATAGTATGATTATCACATAAAGTGAAATTTAACTAGCTAATCTGTATGTCAAAATTTTGAAGTTATTTTGAAAATCTTGAATCTTAAATCTTGAAAAGTAGACCAACAGATATTTATGGAAAAAACAGGAAAAAACTAATAACTAATAATAAAGCATATCCTAGCCTTTATATTATATGTATGTAGGTACGAATATGCTCGTAGCGTATCTACTAGTAATAGTATTTTATGTAATTTTAGATCCTGACATTTAGTAATGAAATATTTCTGGACTTTTAATAAACTACATAGCACTGAGAATCTTTTCCTAAATTATATTTTCATTTTTAAATGCATTTCTGAAAAACCAAATTTTGGATTTATACAAGAATTGACTTGGGAAAATTGGGTTTAATTAGGTTTTCAAGAACCGGATTAACTATATACGAAAGTACCTAACTAAACCTGCAATTGCAATGCATATGGTATCTATTACGAGTAGGTTTCAATTTCAATTTTGGGAAAAATATCTAAAATACTTAAGAGTAAGGTAAATTGTACCTACTAACTTTGAACTTTGAACAAGTATTGAAATTGACATTAGTTTACTTATTATTTTAAAATTTACATAATTCGTAATCTTAAAAAGTAATTAGGTAACCTTAATCTAATTTTCTGTCTAATTAAGAATTTCCGGATAAGCTCAAATTAGTTATGCATAATTAATAATTTATAATGCAATAACCATTAAAATTCTGTATTTAGGATACTTAAGTTTTCATAAAATATCAGTATAGTAGTATTTCAATTTTGACAAAAATGACAAAATTTTGTCCAATTTTTTGTACTTTTCTTGTAATTTTTTTCAGTTTGGCAGGAATTCAAGGCAAGCGAAAAATCGCCCATTGGAAACAAGTGTCAGAAAATCTATTTCTACACATTGTAATTAATAATCACTAAAATTTTGTAAAATTTTAAATACAATGTTAAAACCATAGCCCTTGACAATAACCGAACAAAATCGGACAAGTTCAGACGGAAAATGCTGGACAAAAGCAATTCAAACTGAAGAATGTTGTGGATGCTGTTCAAAACAAGCCTGGACAATAGAACCCACAAAATATGGTAAAAATTTCGAAATTTTTAGAAAACTTGAATTTTCCATTGTAAAAATATATTTCTTTCAAGAATCTGGGATAATCTATACCATCAAATTATCAGATAATGATGATTCGGATCTGCATTTGAGGATTATTTCAGGTGGAAATTGTCCACCAGTACGAAGGAGATGGGAAATTTTAGAGCCTATTTCAGGTTGTTTTGTGATTTTTTTTAAATCACAAAATTTTTGAAAAGTTTTTTATAGGATCTCAAATGGGCCAAGATATTGATGAAAAATGGACGATTTTAAGAGATTTCGATAGCAAATTGTGTCTTACAGCACCAGCTGAACCGTATACTATATTAAAATTGAAAATTTTTGAAAATTTTTGATTAATTTTGATATTTAGAATTGGTTTAAAAGCGAGATTGGTCAAATGTCAATTTACAAATGAGGATCAGAAATGGTATATAGCCAAGTGTCCTTAAATTTCTCCAATTTTTCAAATCACTAAAATATCTTAAGAATCTTTCTATTATTTCTAATGTATCAGCAGTATAAGTATCTATATTATCATTAAGTTCGAGATTAATTTTATTTTAATAAAATATTAGCTAAAATGTCTGTAATTTTTGAATAAAAAGCATTATTTTGGTATGTATTAGGTTTCTAATTCGAATTTTTAGGAGATTCTTTTGGAAGATTTTTGTGACCACTAATATTAGATTAAAAAACCGTAAGTTTAAGAAACCATTGAAATTCGCAAATTCAAGGGTTCTCGATTGATATAGGTATTTGTTCATTTGCAATATCCAGGAAATACAACGGAAATAATAATCAAATATTTTCTAACCAAACACTTTCAGCAATCTTAAAAATACAAAAAATAGACTAAATTGTCCAAATATTTAGCATTTGATAAGGATTTTATAAAATTCTGTAAGGTTTTACCGAAATATACATAAATAATCTTATTTATTAAAGGTAAGTAAATAATATTATTCAAGTTTATCTTTCATATACAAGTAGTTATAAATGATCAGAAAAATTGAAACTGTCATTCATTACTATTGAATTCTACGAGTACAAGATCGATACTACAAATCATAATAAGAATGCAAAAATGATCAAAATTTTGTTAATTTTCATATTTTTATCAAATTCCGTTCAAGATGATATATTTTTTAAGAATTATGGAAGTAAGTTGTGCAAATTTGATTGGTATTTCAATATTAATTTTTGATTTTTTGTAGTTCTTAAAGGATTTACCAAGACCAAAACTATAAAAGTAAGGGAAAAAATTATCTTTTGGTTTAATTTACTAATGTATACTAATGTAGTATACAGTATACAGAGTGTTTTCAAAATAAATCCAGTTTATTGTCCCCAAAGACGAAACTTCAAAAATCTCTTTAAGTTTAACAATATTTTAAAGTTAAATTTTTGATTTTGTGTCGATTTAAAAGCTTCTGAATTCTGATTAGAGAGTAAAGTTTCTCAAAAACATTCACAAAAATACAAATTTTGACTTTTTTCGATCAAGAATTTAGCTCGATATAATCTTTAAGCCGTAAATCTAAATTTTTAAATGGAAATTTTGGAATTTCACCTTTAAAAATTGCCTTACATGTATTCATTTAAAACCCAATCTGTATAATATAATAGTTTTAACTTTTTTAGCCATCTAATATTCCTCCTGGTATTGTGATTGAGTCGAAAAAAGTGACAAATTGGGGAAAATGGAACGATTGGTCATACTGTCCAAATGGTTCTTATGTGACAGGATTTCAATTAAAGGTTGAGCAAAGTCAAAAAGAAAATGATGACACTGCCTTAAATCAAAGTACCCATCCTACTAATTACCCGATAGATTTTTCAAAAAAAATTTGCTGATTTTTTATACTATTATGTAGTTGCATTAAGTTGTAAAACACCACAAGGTAAATTTACCCAACAGATTACAAGCGGTATCGGTCCTTATGGTAAGTATTATATTTTTTGAAAGTTTTGCAATTTTTTTAAGAATTTTGGAATTTTAGGCGATTGGGGGGAAAAATTTCATTGTCCTGAAAATTCGGTTGGGGTCGGGTTTGAGTTGAGAAGTGAGAAAAATAAAAGACTCGGTGATGATACAGCAACTAATAATTTTGGGCTTGTTTGTAAGAGAAATGGACAAAAGGTGCCGATTGATGGAAATGGACTGGAATTTGGATTTTGGACAGGTATTTAATCATTCTAAACAATTTAAATACAGGGTTGTTTATGTTTTTCAAAAGGAAATATGGAAATTTTTAAAACTTTTAAAAATTGCAATTTGAATTTCATAAAAATTTTGAATTTTTCAAGTTCAATTTTTGATATTTTATGAATTTTAATTTTAATTCAAGGTCCTAAATTCTCAGAATCTACAATTTTATATTATAAATTTTCACTACCTTTTCATTCTTTTTGAGATGATTAATTAATAAGATATCGAAATTTTTGGTTCTAAAACAAAAGACTTTCTATATATACTACATAGGTAGGGTAAAAAAAATAGGGCACTTTTTTTTTTACTTATGTCTAAATAAATTGAATTCGAACCATTTTTTAAAATTTGAATGCAAAGGAGCATTTTGGATAATTTTGTAACTTTTGATAAATTTTGAATTCGAGAATCTCGAACTCCTTGAGTTTTTTAAGTTTTGAAAATATTCTGAAATTTTTTATTCTTTACAAAGTTCAAAATATATTAAACACCGCTGTATACTGTATATAGGCAATAGGCAATTAAAAACTGATTTCTTAAATATATTTAGGATTTCGACTCTGTCCTGAAGCTCATGCCCTTTGCGGAATTCAAGAACAAATCGAACCAAAAAAAGGAAAAAATCGTAAAATTCTACACTTTTCCAAGCCTAAATTATAAGCAATTAATCATAAATCGTAATTTTTAAGGTGATGATACAGCCTTAAACAACATAAAAATGCATTGCTGTCCAGTCCCACATCCTGGACAAAATTGTACCCCAACTGACACCTGGATAGAAATCTTTCACTATGAAAACAACAACAGTTCAAATATTGCAAATATTTCATACAATTTTGATTCCAAAATTGGCATCAATTACTCATCCCAGCAATTATCAAATAATGAGTTACAATTTACCAAAAATTTCTTTACCCTCGAGAAAGCTAGCGAAATATTACAGCCAATTTTTGAAAATAATTTGACACCAAATTGGAAAAGTAATGTTCAAATCAATTGGGCAAAAATTTCGCAAAAAATTTGGAATGTTTATGAAAAATTTGAAAAAGGGAGAAATTTTGTCGCAATTGAGGCTGGATTTTCTACAGAAATCTTCCAAGCTGTGGGTTCTTGTTCTTTTTTTGAAGTGAGGTTAAATGAATTTAAAAGGGTCGATAAGAATGCTAAAGGATTCTCTACTATTAGTTATTTTAAAATAAATTAGAAATATTTAGGGTACCCTACTTGAAAAATGCCCAGTTACCTACCTAACATATAAATACTTAATTTTGTACATAATTTTATTCACAATCATAATAAACATATATCTTAACATATTTTCTTAATGATTTCTAAACATATTCTCAATAATATAGTACCCTACTTAAATGCAGTTTTTAAATTATTTTTAATAAGTAAAGATCTTTAAAATGATATTTAGAGCTAATTTGTCCATTTTTTATGATGTTCCTAAAGATTAAAAATGCAATTTTGAGATACATAAAAAATACTCGTATATGTATAATAATGTAAGCATTTAATTTCAGTTTAGCTATAAAAAACCTCATTTTGGCCAAGTTTCAAGAGCTTAACATGCTAATACCAGGCAAAAATTAATTTTTAAAAGCTGAATTGATCTATAACAGGCTGATTGCCTATTACGCTTTATTCATTCCAAAACAGAGAGTTCAAATTTCAAATAAAAATCCAACTATCCCTAATATACCTCTGCTCTCCATCAGATATTCTTTTATCTGTCTAATTCTAAGCCCAAATACTTTCCTATATGTACCTACATACAATTGTCATATTTCCCCCTAAAAAATTTCAAAAACTTTCTGTAAATTCGGCTTCGGTTCTTCGGAAATCTATCGGTTTCGGTTTTTTGATTTCGATCTATTGCATTCCAGGTCAGCATGCGTATTCTCTACCTTGGCCAATATAAAGACTTTCTTTTATAAATTATAAATATATCCTACAAGATAGTTCTAAAATTACCCATATCTCTACCTACATTATAAAGTATACCTTTTGCAATTTTGCAAAATTCTATCTAGGTAGGTATACACATTATGAGTAGAGTATCATTTAGGAATATATTCTGTATAAGGTACAACCATTACAAAATTCTTCATATTACTATTTATTTGTACAAATAATTTCAAAATATTTACACAATATTATAAGCATGTAATTAAGTGTTCAAATACCCAAATAAAATGCCATATTATTATTATTCATATCCACTAATATTATTTGCAATTACATTGCAAACAATCCAAGTGTACACAGCAATTTCCCCACTATACAACAAGTCCCTGGAGAACTCGGAATTTTTCGACTATTTTACTCAATCATCACAATCTCTAGATCCACCACTGACCCTGTCATTGGTCCAACATGAAAATTCGATCAGATTTCAGTACAAATCAGAAGGTCAAGGTCAAAGCCAAGGTCAAAATTCTTATTCAAGTTATTTAAAAACGGTTAAAAAGAGGGGTAAAAGGGAAATTAATAATTCAAGATCGTTTTTTGGTCATCAAAGTAATGAAATTGAGGACTTGGAAGGGGTCAGAGTGCCTGACCCTGAGCTATTGAAAGCACGGAATTTTACCATGACAAATGAGGACAAGTTACTTTATGCCCTTTTGACCAGTGGTGCTGCCAATTATCATTATGACCCAAAAACGACGAAATATTCTTCATATTCGTCGAATAAAAGGTCGGCCAATAAGAGGGATATTTATATTGCTGGATTTTTTCCAACTTCACAAAATATTTCAGAGGTAAGGAAAATGATACATATAGGCTTTTATACAGGGTAGTTTAAAATTGAGTACAAAATAGGATTGAACTGACTTTACCTTACAACTTGTATATCAGAATTCTAGAAAATTTTCAAAAAATTTGTAAATTTTTGTAAAGGGTCGAGTTGGTCGAGGAGTTCTACCAGCTGTAAGTTATTTTAATATTCTAAAATTATTTTAAAAGTATTCTGTAATATGTAATAACAATAATAATTATTTTAAAGGTACAATTAGCCCTTCATTATATAAACCAGAATAAGGACATCCTGAAAGATTATGTTTTGCACATAAGTTGGAATAATACAAAGGTACTATAATACCTTACTGAATTTCAGCAATAAAAACTAATTTTTATTTTTGTATGCTTTTAGTGCGATGCTGCTGAAGGAATGAAAGGTACATATTATATAGAATATAATTTTATGATTTTTATGAAAATTTTGACGAAATTTTGAATTTCCTATATATCAGTATCTATACATATTGGTATAAATTGTGATTTTTTTTAAATTTCAGCTTTTTTCGATTCGATGCATGATAAGCCGAATAAGGTAAATATTTCTCAAAAATTTAATTTAGCCAAAATTTAACTTTTTAAATTTTTTAGTTGATGCTTTTTGGAGATGCTTGTACTCAAGTGACAGATCCAATTGCAAAGGCTTCAAAACATTGGAAAATTGTACGAAATTTTTCAATAAATTTTGTAAAAATTAGCATACACATTTATAAAAATAATTCTTGAATTTAGGTTCAATTGTCATATGCGGACATGCATCCCATGTACTCGGCTACAAATTATCCAAATTTATTTCGAAGTAAAGCTAAATAACATTTTTTGTAAAGTTCCTATACAATAAGGTACTCGTATTAGATCGAAAATAATCTGTAGTACCATATATGGAAGCTTTACTGTAGGATCTAGAAAGTATTTTAATTTTCTTAATGTTTTTAGTCGTTCCATCTGAAAATGAATTCAATGCACCTCGGGTTGAACTTATGAAGGTAAAATTTCTCAAAAATTTCCAAATCCTAATTTTATATCCTAAATTTTTACAAAAATATTCAATTACCTATTTGTAATTAAGGTGTTTAATTGGACTCGAGTCGCCACTTTTTATCAAAATCAACCCAGATACTCACTAGCTCATAATAAACTTGTGTCAGAACTGGAAGAAGCTGGAATTGAGGTATAAAATTCGAATTATTTCCATAATTTACAAAATTTTGAATTGTGCAAATTTTAGGTCGTGGCTACATTGAGTTTTTCAGATGACGTTCATTCTCAAATGTCTCAATTGAAAGAGCAGGATGTGAGGATTATTTTGGGCAATTTTAATGAGACTTGGGCTCGTCGGATTTTTTGTGAAGTAAGTAAAATATGCAAAATTTCTAAAATTTTGGTTTGATTATCATGTTTTCGACTATACCAGCTGTTATTTTAGCTGATATCTCGTCTATTTTTACACATACTCGTAGATATAGTATTTCAGGTCAAAATAATAGCTAGTTTATCCTAAAATTTCAAAATGTTTCACTAATCTTATGTCATTTTTTCAAAGGCTTATCGACAAGATATGTACGGCCGTAGATATGAATGGATTATTGTAGGGACTTACAATCAGGTAAAAAAAAAATATTTCAAAAATGATTTTGAAATTTTAATAAAATTTTGAACAATTTAGCAATGGTGGAGGTCAGTAGGACCTGAAGATAAATGTTCATTGAATGAAATTGAAGCTGCTCTTAAAGGAGCTCTTATCATGGATCTTTTGCCATTGTCAAGTGCTCAAGAAATTGTCACAATTTCAGGGAAAACACCAGCAGAATATCAATACTTTTATGATGTTGTGAGACTTGGCGAATATTCAAGATTTCATGGTTATGCTTATGATGGGATTTGGGCGATTGCACTGGCTTTGGATAATTTGGGAAAATTCTATTTTGCCAATACAAGCACAGGTTAGAAATTTTTCTTTTATATCAGTACTTCAGTAGTATTCTTATCTAAATTTTCAATTTGAAATCCTCATTTTAATATACTCCAATATTAAAAATTTCACAATTCTAGGATAAGATTCAAGGATTCAAAGAATTTTTTCCAGACATTTGCATAGTTTTCTGCATAATTTTCAAGTATTTTTTTTTTATTTTTCCAGGAGCTTCAAATTATCCATCAGATCTCCTGGTCAAATACAAGTATCACGATGAGAGATGGGAAAAAGCTTTCCTCATGGCACTAGAAGCCACGAATTTCAATGGAGTCACTGGTCCAGTCAGATTTCGAGATAATGGTCGGAAAGGAACCGTTCTGATCAAACAATTTCAAACATTTCATTGGAACGAAGATAATGGGGTTAATGCTGAGGTCAAAATAGGAGAATAGTGAGTAAAAATTTCAAAAATTTCAAAAAAATAAGAAAATACCTAAAATTTTTGCTTCATTTTATAGTGATGGAGTTACACAAACTTTGTATTTAAACAAGGGGCAAACAATCGTCTGGAATGGGCCAAGCCCACCAAAGGATAGAACTTTTAAAGTGAATTTTGTAAATTAACTTTTAAGAACCCATAGGTAAAAAATTATATTTTTGCAGATTATCGAGCATACAAGGGTCAATATCCCATTATATACTGGCCTAGCTATAATTTCAACCGTTGGAATTGTTCTTGCAAGTTTTTTTCTTGGAGTTAATATCAAATTTCGAAATCAAAGGTATGAATAGGAAAATGTCATAAAATCTCAAATTTTGACCTAAATGTGTTTTTTTCGGTTTTAGATATATCAAAATGTCATCACCTTATTTGAACAATTTGATAATTATTGGATGTATGTTAGCATACCTCAGTGTTATAATTTTGGGACTTGATTCACGTCTAACGTCTGTTAATGCTTTTCCCTATATTTGTACTGCCAGAGCATGGGTAAAATTTCTTAAAAATCATATTTAGTCTAGGTCTGGAAATTTATATAGTAGTATTAAGGATACCTTATAGAGAACTTAAGAACCGAAATATATTTTTGCCAATTTCACAGGTTCTCGTAATACCACGATTTTTGTCCGAGCACGTGATTAAAAATCCATAAAATTTCTTAAAAATAGCAATCTGGAATTTGAAACCCTTTGGCTTAACATATTATGGGATTTAGGTCGGACAAAAAACCGTGGTTTTTCGAGAACCTGTTTGAAATTTTAAGTTTTTAATTCTTGATAATAGGAATCTTTTGCGATATGTCAAATATCAAGGTCTAAGGGTACAGAAAGTTCTGTTCTCTTGTTATTTTAAGAATTTTGATTTTTTTGGATTTTAGGTTTTGATGTCAGGATTCACTCTAGCATTTGGCTCTATGTTTAGCAAAACCTGGCGTGTTCATTCAATCTTCACAAATGTCAAACTGAACAAAAAAGTTATCAAAGATATCCAACTTTTTATTGTCGTAGGGATTTTGTTGGCAATTGATTTTGCAATTTTGACAACTTGGCAATTTGTCGATCCTTTCTACAGAGAAACCAAACTTATGGAAGGATATGTAAGCTTTTTTAGATTAATATCCTATAGGTATGGTATATGATCTTTGCTAATTTTATAATTTACAAGGTCGACGCTTCAAATGATGATATAGAAATCATACCCGAGATTGAATACTGTAAAAGCTACTACATGTCTATATTTATAGGCTGTATTTATGCTTATAAAGGAATTTTGATGGTTTTTGGCTGCTTTTTAGCTTGGGAGACTCGACATGGTTTTTAAATAAAATTAAGTCAAATTATTGACCATTGAACTTATAGTATTTCTTTATTGTATAGTCTCAATCCCAGCTTTGAACGATTCAAAATATATCGGAATGAGTGTCTACAATTCAGTCATGTAAGACTTACCAATGACATACCATGGTTTTTTTCAAAAATTCAAATTTTGATGGTTTTATAGGATGTGTGTAATTGGTGCTCCACTTTCTCATGTTTTGAGTGACAAACAAGATGCGAATTTTGCAATCATTTCTCTGTTCATCATTTTTTGTACGACGAGCTCACTCTGTCTCGTTTTCTTGCCAAAGGTACAGTTTCAAATTCCTGATTTTGGTCTAATAATTTCAAAAACATTTCCAAATCCAAACTATCTTATACCCTTTAAATTGTTTAGGTCATTGAATTGAAAAGAAATCCCAAAGGCATCGTCGAAAAGAAAAATTTGAGGGCAACTATGAAACCGACATTTGGACTTGCGACTGGTGGTGGAACTGGAAGTGCTACTGGACACCCTGGTGGATCTGTTACTGGAACTGGGACAGGAGCTGGGTATTGCTATACAGGTGGTGCAGGTGGTTCGTCAACTGGACATGGTAAAAATCAATTTTTTCAAAATTTGGAGAATCTCATGTTTATTGTACTTATATATTAGGAACTGGCGGAACTGTTCAATTTGCCGGTCGAAGGTCATCTGGTTCGCTTCATGAGACAGAAATGAAGCAAGCTAAACAGGCCAATCAGGCTATGAGACGAAAAATCCGAGAAATCGATAAAGAAATTCAAGTATATACCCATAAATATTCTCAAAAATTTAGAAAATTTAGAAATTTTAGAAATTTTTCTTTTCCAGGCAATTGCCAAATTGTTAAGCAAAGATGACGACAAAGAAGTTCAAGCTCTTCTGAAGGAAGTAATGGCGATGATAACTTCAGGATCTGGACAAAATCTTCTAATTCCTCAAGACAAATTGCTGAAAAAAGAAGGTAAGATCACAAAAATTTACAAGATTTATGAAAATTTTGAAATTTTTTTCGAATATTTGTAGATACGGACATTAGTTCACTATACAGCTTGAACTCGGAGGGTGGTGATGAGGTCATTATAGTTGATAATAATAATGATAATTTAAAAGATGGTAAAAATGTTGAGAAAAAAATTGAGGATTTGATTGTCATCGATCATTTGGCTGAATCTAAGGGTCAGAGTATCAAGGACTCTGGAATATCTGTTATAGGACTTGGTGATGAGGGTCAAAGTACCGAGACTGGGGCTAGCATGCGGAAACACATGGAACATAATTTCTACGTGAATAATGCAAATGTCAATGGGGATCATAAGTTGACCCAGAAAAGTCCAATTTCTGGCCAGGGTGGGATTATGAAGGGAACTAACAACAATACTAATGCTAATAACATCATTAACAAGTAAGATAGCTAAAAAATTTGTGCTAAATTCAAAAGTTAGTTAGATTCTAAAATATTAATTATTAACCAAAAACTCGAAAAATTATCAAAATTTTTTGATTTTTTTAATTGGATTGCATTAAAACTCTTTTTTGTTGATCTAACTCATTTCAGCTCTGAAAATCGTATTAAGCATTATTTTACAATATGTTCAAGGATATATATAGCCATAAAATTAAGATGGAAATTTGATTTTCCAGATTTGAGCTGGAGTGTATGTATGAACATGAACTAAATGTACTTATTTTTGAAATTTTTTTTCTAGAAACTTGATGGCCCAAAGTGAGACTTCATCAGAAAAAGATGCACTTGGAACACCCCCAATACCAATCCCAGGAACCCAACACTCGACCTCATTTTTCTACTACTATTACCCACCACCTCCTACAATAAGCAATGCAGAAGTTGTTGAAGATGAAGATTCTCAACCCTACATAGCGATTGAAGAAAAATTCATCTCACCTCCATCAATAACTTCATCAACAACATCAAGAGATTCTGGTCCACCATCTTCCGGCTCAGTCGTTCGAGAACTTGCAAATGCGACAGTCTCCACAGCACTATCTGCCGTCTGTTCTATCCCTGTCGGTCCTGGAATACAACAAAAATTTGATCACCAAATCTCTGTCAGACCTACAACACTACTTCCAGCATCATTTTCTCATGGTGGTATCGGTATAGGTACTGGACCTAGCATCCTATTACAACCAACAACACAACAACAACCAGATCGTCGATTTTCACTTGCAATCGAAACTTTTGGAAAAACGTCAAACTCTTCAAGTCAGTCGTCAGATGTTGTTGTTGATAGAAGGAGAATGAGTTATGATCCTTCATCAATTTCTCTAGGATCTTCAGGCCAGGTGAGGAAACTATCGATGCAAAAAGAAGTCACAAAACAAGAAGCAAATGTACTTGAAGTTGAGGAACCCTCTGAAAAAGAAGAAGATGAAGAATACCTTGTCGAAAGTGAATTCCTAGAACTTGAAGAATCATCATGTGACGAACTGGATCGGAAATCACCGTCTCCTCCAAAACCACCACCACCACCACCTCGAAAGGTTATACCACCACCTTTAACTCTAACCTCAAAGCCGATGACAACAACAGCTGAAACATTACACGCAGCTGCTACAAAACTTGATACAATCTCAACAACTAATTTTCCAGTCATGTATGCGAGTTGTTCAGCACTTAATGAATTCCGACCTGGTGGTTCCACCATGTCAATTTCAGGATCAGGTCGTGGTAAATTAGCTCAAAGTGGTGAAATCCCACTAGATGTCTCATTATTACCCATTTTCCATCGTCTCTGGTCAGAACGGAGATCCACAAGTACAAATATAGTGGACATTTGTGACCAGGATGAAGATGATGAAGAATTATTAAGAGCTGTTGGTGAGCAGGATGATGATGATGATGTTGAATTAACTGGAGAACTTGGAAGGAAAGAAAGATTAAGGAAAAAGGGGAGATTGATAAGAATTGATGGATATCCAGGTGTTGGTGCTGGAGATCGGCAATTAATGTCAATTCGAAGAACAGCATCTGTGGTTCCAGGCACTGGATATAAATTACCCTCAAGAGGATCACAAAAAGGTCGTGGTGGTGGTGCTGGAGATAGGAAGAGGTTTATGGTCTCTTGTCCAAATCTTTTAGAAATTAAATGTGACATTGTTGAATACCTTTAAAAAAAATAAGTCGAAAAAATTCTAAAGATAATCAAATACCACTAATCGTATTCCTAATTGTGTAGGTGCTCATTGTTGAACATTATTTATAGGAATAGTTTATATTAATGTTAATTACAATAGTTGTAACTTTAAGGAAACTAGGATAAACATTTTTCCACCTAAAAAAATCTCAAAATCTCAAAATTCGCTTATAAATGTTAAATAAGAGCTTTCCTGAACTAATTGTGTCTCGGAATTTTAGGTTTCGAAATAAGACAGTAGCTTCATTCATATCATCTTGAAAAATTTCGAATACACTATGTATTATGATTTATGACTTATGAGTACTTGTGACTCTATAATCTATAAGTAGGGTACTTAAGGGCTATATATTACAACTTATTATGCTTATGGTTAGACTTAGAAACCTAAAAAACCTAAAATTCTGAGACACTATTATTTACCTAACTTAAATTAGGTGAAAACAAAATTTAAAACCCAGGGAAAATTGTGTCAAAAATATGAAAATTGATAACGATTTTGCAATTCTTGTAATCTAAAATCTAAACTCCTAAACCTATGTATGTATTAGAATCTACGGCTGATAATTTACTAATTATGATCCAGATAAAGATCTCAAAAATAGATTTAGATCTCATAAACCAACTGATTAATTATTTATTTATAAGTGAATAGAATTTTTACTTTTATTTTGTAGTAGTTAAGTTTTTAAGATAACTGCATTATTTATTTCTACAAGTACAAGTACTACCTATTACCTACTTATTATCAGTGCAGTAGTATTAGGCTACATAATATACACAAAATATTATTTAACAATATTGACAACAAGTAACAAGTGTAATAACATTAATAAGACTTTAAATTAAGATCTTGTCAAATAAAGTATAAAATTAAATAAATTTTACTTGTGTTTTCAGTTCTAATGGAATTTTTATAGTAGTAGGGTAGGTAAAGTATGTATTTTAATTTTTTTATGAAAAAGGGACTTTAAAATTAATTTGATGCCTATTCAAATATTTAATTCGAATTTCGAATAACTAAAGTTGTAGTATTAATTATTGATAAACAATATTTAAAAGTAGGTATTTTTCTTTCATCTAAACCCTACAACCAGGTGAACTGAGTCTATGTCTTGAAAGATATTTTGCCACTTTAAAAGACTTGTTACATACAGTACAGTGAATATTTTTCTCGTCAGAATGGGTAGTAGCTTGATGATTTTTCAACATTTGTTTAATAGTAAAGCTACGATCACACATTTCGCAGCTAAAAGGACGTTCTCCAGTATGTGTCCTCTGGTGAATTATGAAACTTTGTCGATTTTTTACCTCCTTTTGACAAACATCACATTTAAATCTAACTTCAGCAAGTTTGACTTTTTTCTCATGCCATTTAAGATGAACATTGAGGCGGCTTTCATCAAAAAATCTTCGTTGGCACATCGAACAAGGGAATTTTAACTCGTCGTCAGATTTGTGTCTGTCTTTAATATGGTTTTTCAAAGCACTTTCAGAACTTAAATTCTTTTGGCAAAATTCACAGGGAAATCCTTTTTGGTGAACAGCAATTATGTGATTTCTGATTGCTGCCTTATCTTTAAATCGTTTTGGGCAATTTTCAAATGTACATTTTAAATCTTTAGTAATTTTTTTTATAATCCCTTGATTGGTGTACTGCTCTCCATTACTATCATTAGCTTTGAGTTTATGTGATGAACGAGCATTATGTTTCTTCATATCATGAATTGAATAGAATTCAAGCCCACAAGGGCCACAAGAATATTTTGATCCACCAACACCATGCTTCACTCTCATATGAGCTAAAAGAATTTAAAAATAAATTATTATTATTTTTAGATATCAAATTTTACGATCTCAGTTCAAAATAGGTAAGTAAATTGAAATGGATGGATCAAGTTCATAAATATTACTTTTATAAATATAGTTACTCGCGAGGCTACATCCACACAAATCACATATCAGAGATAACTTTTCTTTGCCTTTATTATCAAACTTCTTGACTTCTTCATTATTCGAAGCTTCTTCTTTATGCTTTCTTCTATGAAACCAAAGACTATCAAAATCAGAGAAAACTTCCGGACACTGACCACAAATGAATTTCTTAGGTAGTTTAGCCCTTTCGTGTGATAGCAAATGTGTTTTAAGCAAATAAACATTCGGAAACCCACGGCCACACACCTGAAATTTCAAAAAAAAATCATTTCTTTCAAAGCTCATTTCAAATCTAATCGCGTCTATTGTAATCTTCTTTCTCATATGAAATCCTAGATTTCGGAATGTACATAATGGAAAAAATCTAGGGTCTCAATTAAGATAAGAATATCACAATAAAAGTTGCTATTTAAATCATCTTAGAATTTTAGAATTGTACATGGCATATTTCAGGAAATTCCTTAGTATGTGCAGTCTTCATATGCTGATCATACGATATAGGTGATGAAAGTCTTTTGTCACAGATTGAGCATTTTGGATGTTGCTTCTTTTCATGCTCATTTCTGGATTCCTCTTTCCAAAATTTTCTTATACAAAAATTGCACTTATTAGACCTATTTTGTTGGGGAAAAAATGTTATATTTACACCCACAAATATAATAATAAATTGGACATTTACCGACTTAATGTATAATTGTCCCTAATTTTGGACCAATCCACATTTGGATGCTTATAAAGAATATGAGATTTTAAACTGTTTTTATCACTGTAGGGTTTTTTACTTTTACAGTTAGGAATAGGACATTTTGGTTTGTTAGTTGTGCCACCTCCATGCTTCACATAATCGTGTTCTTTTAAAACCTTTAAAAAAATAAAAATTTATCAAAATTAATGCAGAATCAAAAGCAAACAAAATATATTTTACTGATTATTAAAAACTAACTTTTTTCAAGTCGTAACTTCTGTCACATTTTGTACAAGCGAATTTCTTTTTGTTTAAAGATGGATTTACCCTTTTGGGTTTTGTAGTTATCGTACATTTTGAATGTTGCTTATCTTCATGTTCTTTTCTGGATTCCTCTTTCCAAAACTTTCTTATACAAAAATTACATTTCCACACGCGATTTAAAGTATAATTGTGCCGAATTTTGAGCCAATCCACATTTGGATGTTTAGAAATAATATGAGATTTTAAACTGTTTTTATTACTGTAGGGTTTTTTACTTTTACAGTTTTTAACAGGACATGTTGGTTTGTTAGTTGAGCCACCTCCATGCTTCATATATTCATGTTCTTTTAAAACCTTTAAAAAATATATAAAATTATCAGAATCAACAGCAAAAAAAGAAAGAAAGAAATATTAGTGAATATTAAAAACTTACTTTTTTCAAGTCGTAACTTCTGTCACATTTTGTACAGGCAAATTCCTTTTTATTTAAAGATGATTTGACCCTATTGGTAATGGTCTGATTCTGATCCTTTTTAAGATGTTGGTCAATCTCATTTTGAATAGATTTAAGGTCAACATGTTTCTTCTGTGTAAACTGATTTACAAGGCTCTGAGGAAGCTTGGTTAATATCAATACAGGTGTTTTCAAATTAAATTGCAAATTTTCTACTTCAATATGATCTAAAATAAAAATAAAGTTATTGCTACAAATCAGAAAAAATATAAACTATAAGAAAGTAAAATACAAATATTTATACATAGCTATAAATGCATGTAAAATTGAAGTCAAAATTGGTATTTTCAGAGCTGAATTTTAATGAATTTAAAACCTTATATTATGTAAGAACTTTACCTAAATTGGATTGTTCAAGTCCTAATACAGCTTCTGGACTTTTTTCATTGTCAGTCTTTTCAATATAATAATTGTCCTCATCATCAGACATATTCCAGTCAGGGTCATTTAAAACATCTTCAAGAACTTCATTCAAACCATCATCATCCACTTCTTCTAATTTTATATTTACATTTACAGCGACTGGATTCACAAACGGCGAAATTCCTACAAACAAGATTAAAATCATTTATATAAGTATTAGTATTTAGTAATAGTGAAAAATATCAGGGAATTGGTAGTATGCCATAAATGTATATGCAACACAGCTCTGAAAAACTCAATTTTGACCTTCATTTCATAATAAATAATACACATAAATAAATACAACAATTAAGGCTAATGTCGGGTTTTCAAAGCTGATTTCTTACTTTTAATGATTTCATTTCTTGCAATTTCAGTCGAATTTTGATCCAAAATGTAATCTCCAGCAGCAGCAGCATTTTTGATGATAATTTGCTCCAATTGTAATTTCGCCTCATCCAATTCCTCCAGTATTTTATGGATTTTGAGAATTTGACTGGAACAATTTGGGCAACAAACCAAAGATTGGAAATCATCTTGAATGACAAAAATTTTGCAAATTATTTGAGAAATAAGAAGTGATTTATCGCTTTTTGATCGATCTACTGGACATGGACAGCAGCAGATGACACAGGTCGAGTCTTCCAGGTCCATTTTTATGAACAAAATTTACAAAATTTGGCAAAATAACATTTTCCAAGCAAATTGAAATTGATTTATTTTAATTTTTTTGACATTTTAATTATTAATTAAATTAATAATTTCTTTCAATTTCAAAATTGTATTTTCGTGTTCAGTTCAGTTGATACCAAAATCGAATTCTAAAGCCAAAATACAGATAGGGCATTTTGATACTAGATACTTTTTTATACACTTTAATTCAGCTCTGAAAAACGAGGATTTGCCCTCATTGGCATCAAGGTTGTCAATTTTAAAATTCGGAAAAGCAAGATTCTAAAATTGATGTCAAAAGTAGGTTTTCCAAGCTAAATGCTATATATAACATTAAAATCTACTAGATCATATTTCTGATTCTAACATAATTCTAATTATCATAATAATTGCTAAATAAAGTTAAATATAGTATATTATAAAGCAAGGTAGTAATTTAAAAATTCTTTGCAAATTTTTTGTAAAGCTTAAAGAGGTCTATCGAATAACATCAAGTTTTATTATAAGGATATACACAGATTTCAAGATATCCGAGTTTTATTTTGTCTCTGGATTTTGCAATTTGGAATTTGGTACAATTTATTTGGTATTTATCATATTAAAAAAATTTTAAAGATTTTTTGTTTGTCCAGTCAGTATAATAAAAGTCAAAACCAATTATCGTATTTCTAGTACTAATTTATTTTAGCTACCTTAATAACTCGAGATTTTTTAAGAGGAAATTGAACTTTTTTATCGTAAATGCCATCAAATTGATGTTTATATAATCTAGATTTAGATAGCAAGTACTTATTATTGTATGTACTTATATTACTTGTATTTATGTACCTAAATCTTTTCTTATTCATCCATCCGTTCAAGAAAATTGTAGGTAGGTAGTTGAAAAAAAATTCAAAGGATATTATAAACTTGACCTAGAGACTTGGATTAAGTATAGTAGGTGGATGCTCTAAATAAATTGAAGGACAAATCTCTACATACATATCTTAGGTATTATAATTTTGTCATAATTTATTTTAGTTTTTTAGAATTTTTATTTCTGATTCTGATACTTTTAGTCTTGATCTTGATCTTGATCTTGAAATCGATATCTATTTCGATCGATAGATAAGTTAGCTATTTTTGATATAAAATCAAACCAAACATGATTTATTCTTATTATAGATACTTAGGGTACTACTTACATAACATTATGCTATCTATCTTTATTACTCATCTTACATTTGCCAAATACTTTATTTTTTGATTTTGGCTACAAACTACAGCTACATGTAAGATATGTACATGTAGTATAAAAACTTATGAAAGTTTTTTTTTTTAATTTTGTAAAAATTATAATAATATTTATATATCAGTAAGTATAAGAATTTCAAAAGTGATTTAATTATAAGTTGCACTAATTACACTAGGGTACTAATTATACTGATTATAAAGTACACTAATTACTAACTCTAAAGCTAGATTACATATCTTGAAATATTTTTATAAAATGATTTTGTCCAGTAGTTAATGTAAACAGTTAACCTAAAAGTCTGAAATTTTCTAAAAAAAATTAACGAATAGGTAGTTTAAAGTTTAAAGTAGCTGAATTTGTAAAAAGTCGATATCAAAATTCACAATTTTTCAGAAAACCAATTATATTAGCATGGTTTAATATGCAATTACTCGTAGACAATGGCTTAATAAATAAAAAATACCGAACTTATCTTTTTTTAAAAATTTTTAATCAAATTTTTAATTTTTATTCATGTATAAGTATGTAGGTATGTAATAAAAGGTAGGTACCTAATATGTATAAGGTTTATATCTAATTGTCCTTTTTTAATTATTTTGATGACCTTTTTTTATCCAATGCTTACTCGTGCATTTCAAAATTACTCTGCAAAAAATGTCAGTCAGTCAGTTAGTTAGCTATAGACTATAGACTATAGACTCGCATTTTCTTTGCAGAATTCTAAACTCGAAAAAATCTAGCTCAAGTTTGAAGAACCAAATGCACATTTTCAGTATCAATTTGTCACTTGATATCAAAACACCTATTTACCATTAATATTAGTACCAAGTATAAAAAATATTACTAGTAGGGTAGGTAGTACTCGGTAGTAGGTACTTGTAGTGTTGGTATTAGGTTTAAAAGTTGTGTAATATTGTCGATCGATTTAAGAAAATCTTCAATAAAGAGTATTACACAATTTTTTAAAGGTTTTTCCTTGAATCTCAAGTTAAAAACAATGCTGTTTTGATATTTCAAATTTCAAGGTATTCATAAATTCATTTTCGATACTCAAAAAATAATCTCCAAGTACAAAATTACTAAATTAGTAAACTGTTTTATAACAAAATTTACAAATAAATTGCAAAATGGGGTCATTTAAAAGAGAGTTCTTATCAACAATCATAGGTTTGTTAACATTATAATGTGTTATTAAAATACTCGGTAAATTTTAAATTTACAAAATTATCCAGTTAATTTAGGTGTAATGAGCCTAGGAACAGTTTCAGGATGGAGTTCTCCAAGTTTACCAAATTTAGAAAAAGAATTTTTCAATCAGATTCAATTGAAAGAGATGGACAAGGCTTGGATCGCATCGATAGCTCTTGTACTTGCAAAATTTTGTAAATTTTTGAAATTTTTTATGTGAATTTTGAATTATCTAATTAGTTAGGATCACTTGTTGCCTGTCCTTTGACTGGGATTTTAATCAAAAAATTTGGTCGAAAAAAGTCAATTTTTCCATTTGCAATATTTTTGGCTATAAGTTGGGTCATTTTGGGGTCTGCACAAACACTTTGGATGATATTTTTTGGACGATTTTTAACAGGTTTCATTTCATTATTAAAAATTATATTAGAGTTGTAATTTTGAATTTTTTTGAAAATTTTAAGGTCTTTTTTCTGGAAGTTTTAAAATAATTGCACCCATCTATGTGGCCGAATTCTCAGACAAGAGACACCGAGGATTTTTTTCAGGATTTTATGAAATTTTTCTCAACTTGGCTATCCTTTTAACGTTGGTACAATAATTTACAATATTTTTTAAAGGGTCTAATCTTAAAAGTTCGCACTTTAAAGACTGTAAAGTAAATAATTTTTATAAATATCTGACTTCCTGGCATATTCTACCAATATTTTGTAGTAATTTTTTGAGATTTGGTTCAAACACAAAATTTAAAAATCATTTCCACGATGGCTTGCAATGACCTTGGAAATCAAACAAAATTTTTCATATTTTTGCAAAGTTTTATGGTTATTTTGATACAAAAATGCAACAAAATTGCAAAAATCGGGTTTCGGATGCGAGCTTTTAAAGATAGTCTCAATGTCAATGACAATTGCATAATATTTTGGTATTTTTATAATTCAGGAATGTTTTTGGTCTATTTTTAAATTGGTCTCAACTTTCTTACGCATCAACATTTTTCCCACTTTTGCTAACAATCTTGATAGTAATCGTCCCTGAAAGTCCAATTTATTTACAAGATCAAGGTCATATGGGTCAAGCACTCAAATCAACTGCTTGGTTTAAAGGAAAGTCAACCGTGGATTCGGAAGTTATCACCGAAATTAATATGGTAGGGTACACACACTTAATTATTGGATAATATAATTTATATTATCACAAAAAACCAAAAAAATTTGAAAATTTGAAAATTCGAAAATCTCAAAAATCATAAATTATTCTGTAACATTTTTAGATTAAAAAATCCCTGGAAGTTGATTATTCCTCAACCAACAGCCTGACATATTCAGATATATTTTTCAAAAGGCAAAATGTTCGACCACTTTTAATCACAATTTGGCTCAAAATCCTCGAACAATTTACTGGATATTCAGCATTCATAAATTATACGATGAAGATTTTTATTCAGTCTGGACATTCTGGTGCAAGTAATTCTGGATTTTATACAATCATTGTTTCATGTGTCCAGTTGGTTGGAACCATCATGTCAACCCTATTAAGTGACAGGTGCGGTCGGAAGCCACTCTTGATTTCGTCACTTTTGTTAATGTCAATACCACTCACTGTCCTAGGAATTTATTTTATTATACCGGCCGAGAAAAACTTTTTTTTTCCTGATTGGACACCATTGGTTTGTATGATTGCTTTTATTTTTCCAATGTCTTTTGGAATTTCACCAATATCTTCAATGTATCCGGGAGAGATTTTGCCAATTAGAATTAAAGGTAAATAACTAGATAACAAATACTAATACATATAGAGAGTTGCTCAATTATAAAGCAATTATTATTTTATAATTTTTTTTGCATAACTTTGAGATTTGCTTGATGATAAATCTCAGATTTCGAGAATTTTGATTCAAATTCTCGATTTCAAGTTTGCATGACCAAAAGCAATATATATTAGTGGTATGCATTTCTCAATTTTGAGAACCAAGATTTTGAAATCTTGGTTTTGATTAATTACATTGGGAAATCTTGAATTTCCAAATTAAAAATTAAGATAAAATGCTAATATTTGCCTCTGCATTGAAATTTACGATTTGGATTTCCCGTTGAAGTTTAGATTGATATTTGGCTGATATTTTTTATGAGATTTATGGTATTTAAGGTATTTATATTTGCTTTAAAGGTTTTGAGCAACTTTTGAGCACCCACCCCTGTACTGTATAAAGTCTCTGTATAAAATAAAATCTTGAGAAAAATTTGTAAATTTTTGATAGATTTTGGAGCATCTTTGTCGATTTCAATCAGTGCATTTTCTGGGTTTCTTGTCACTTTTGGATTTGAGGCGATTCAAACAGCCATTGGAATCTATACATGTAATCATTTAATCAATCATTTCATTTCAGCTCTAAAAACCTGATTTTGAACTTAATTTTAAATCTATAGTTTACAATTACTGACTATGATAATGATGAGAGTCAGTAGTCAGTAGGGTAAAATATATATTTTTTGTAAAATTGAGTCAGCTAATCGAGAATGTTGGATTTGTACACCTTTAAAATAGTGTCAAAACTCTAGTTTTTCAGAGCTCAATTACCTTATATGTATTATTGTATCTAATTTTGCTATAAATTTTAGGTTTTTGGATTTTTGCGATAGTTTGCGTGATTGGAGCTGTAACTGTTTATTTATTTGTACCTGAAACAAAAGGGAAGTCCCTTTTGGAAATTGAAGAAATGTTCAAAAACAATGATTTTTTCGAAGACTAACCTTACCTATAAATTTTTTACAATTTTTATTAAAACTTTAACTAATTGCCTTTCAAGTATCTAATTACTAATTATTAATTATAAATTTATATAATAACTCGATAAATAAAATGAACTCTCTCTATATGTATAAGGGTAATCAAAATCAAAATCAAAAACAAGGATTTTGTTTTTGTTACGTAATAAATTCCAGTTATTTATAATGTCTCTATCAATTAAATTCAGCACTGAAAACCCGATTTTGGCCTTAATTGTACAATTATGCTTGTAAAATTTTAGACGACAATATGAACTTAATTATACAATTAAGATCAAAATCTGGTTTTTTAGTGCTGAATTGAGAAGAGAATTTGGGTATAAAAGTACCCTACCTAGTATCAAAATACCCTTTATTGGATTTGGAATTAGATTATTTCTACACTAATTTCTCATTCGAATTGAACAAAAATATAATTTTGAAAGAAATGTCAAAAAAATTGTTGGAATTTGATATTTGGAAGTTTGAATTTGGATCCCAAAATACCCAAATTCCAAAATTTGGAATTTGGATATAGATTTTTGGAATTTTTGAAGAAATGTTAAAATTTTGCCAAATTTTGTAAATTTTGTTCATTAAAATGGAGCTGGAAGACTCGACCTGTGTCATCTGCTGCTGTCCATGTCGAATAGATCCATTAAAAAGCGATAAATCACTTATTTCTCAAACAATTTGCAAAATTTTTGTCATTCAAGATGATTTCCAGTCTTTGATTTGCTGTCCAAATTGTTCCAGTCAAATTCTTAAAATCCATACAATTTTGGAGGAATTGGATGAGGCGAAATTACAATTGGAGCAAATTGTCATCAAAAATGCTGCTGGAGATTTTAGTTTGGTTCAAAATTCAGCTGAATGTGCAAAAAATGAAATAATCAAAAGTAAGAAATCAGCTTTGAAAACCCGATATTCGCCTCAAGTGTGTATTTTTTATCGTAAAATTTAAAATGAAGGCAAAAAATCGAGTTTTTCAGAGTTGAATTGCATTTCATGAATAAACCTGAAACTCATACGTCTGAAACTAAATTGTATTGATCTAAAATCTAATCTAATCTAAATTGATAGGCATTTATTTTTTTTATTAGGAATTAAACCTAAGCCTTGTATAAATCCAGTAGCAGTGAATATAAAAATAGAAGATAATGAAGGCTTGAATGATATTCTTGATAATGTTTTGAATGATCCTGACTGGAACTTGTCTGAAGCTGAAGAAAATGAAGTCGATGATGATAATGATGCCGATAATTATGAAAATAAGCATCATAAAGTTAACTCAAAATCTGTAGACAATTTCAACAATCCTGGTAATGAAGCATTAAAGTCAATGATTTATCATAATAAAGCTTACTTACATTGTATTATCGAGGTTTAGCCCAATTTTAATACTATTAAAGTTTACTAATCTAATAACATTCTATTTTACTTTAAGAAATATTACTTCAAAAGAAATATCAGCTCAAAACACCGATTTTAATTATTGAACGACTCCCTCAGTCAAAATACAGCAGAACTTTAAGATCAAGTACTGGAGAGAAGAGAAGCTCAAAAATTAGGAAAAATTCTTCATTTCATTTTGATTTAGATGAGAGCGAAGATTTGCCCTATCAATGTTTAAAATGTTCAAAAGCTTATACGACTAAGAAGGTATGATAGAATTATAACATTTTAGTAGCAAAGATAACTCATTTTTACAAAGTTTAAAACATTTATTACTATTTTAGATAAAAATATAAAATTCTCAGAAGCAAAGTTAATAATTTATTTTAATATTCATATAATTTTAAAGGTTCTGAATGAACATATAATTGATAAACATGATGATCGATATCTTTTAGAGGTATCTTATATATATAATAATTCTTATCTACTTTGAGCTAAATTTAAAAAAAAATAAACTTTATTACTTTACTATCTGTAGTGTCCAATTTGTAAAAAGCAACTTGGTAGCAGATACGCAATTAGAATGCATACGAGAAACAAGCATGGTGTAGAATGGATGCAAATAAGAAATCACGTTAATCGCAAGAAAAGGGAATTTTTCTGCACATATTGTTCAAAACAGTTTTTCGATCAAGATCAATTACAACGACATGAAACTAAATTCCATCAACATGGAACTAAAACTAAATGCCGAAAATGTGGTATGCTAAATTTAATTTTAATGACATATTATAATTATATCTAATTGTATTGCTTATTTTACTTGATTATTTACTTCTTTCAGATAAAGAACTCAAAAGTAGAGCGTGTCTTCTACGACATAATATAACTTTTCATTCCAGGAATAGTACTAAAGTTCCAAAACCTGTGTCAAGTAAAGAACGTAAATACAAATGTCCCAAATGCCCAAAGTCATATCCATGTAACCGGGTAAAATTATTAAAAAGATCTTTTATCTTATATTATAATCTATTTATTTGATTCAACTTTGAAGTTTTAAGTTTTTCAGAGTTGAATTAAATTAAAATACTATAATACTTTTTTAATTCTTAGAGTTTCCACAGTCATTTTTCAAACAAGCATATTGAACTGTCTCAATGTAAGTGCCCAATCACTAATTGCGGGAAACAGTTGACGAATAGAATTAGCATCCGAATACATGTTCGAGATCAACATGGATTAGATTGGAGATCAGTACTTCCTGAAGGTTTAAAAGAAAGAAATGTTAAATGTCCTTATGAGAAATGTAAACGGCATTTTTTCACGGAGCTTACATTAAATAAGCATATAGCCAAGGCACATAATACTCAACCATCACCATTGAAATTTTGTTGCGATCTTTGTGGTAAAAATGATTTTAAAACAATTTATTTTTCAATTACAAATATTTATTGTTTCATTTTAAAAGGTAAATTCTTCACCAGCGAGTATATTTTGAAATGCCATATGAGAATGGAAAATGGAGAGTTTGACCATTTTTGTGAATTTTGCGGAAAAGGTAAAATATTTACAATGGGTTCCAAGTTCCATGTATGTCGATGTTTGTTGAATTCATTTCAGGACTAAATTTTGATTATTTTATTTTATAAAATTAGGTTTTGTAACTAATGGAAGACTGAATTTACATGTTAAAACAATGCATAATAAGAAAAAATGTTTAAATCTACCACCAAACTTAATTTGTACTATATGTACTGAAGAATTCAAAGATGAAGATTCACTTTGGACTCACAAGTTAAAACATAAGAGTTTATATGTTACTGAAAATGATCCAAATCATCAAGAAGTTCTAAAGGATAAGGATTTGAGTACTAGTTTCTGTTGTGAGTTATGTGGGGATGTTTTGAAGACAAAATTTTCTTTAAGATGTAAAATAAAAAATTCATTTTCTAAAACTTTTCAATATCTTATATAATTTATTTTTAACTTTTTATTCTAGCACACATGAACTGTGTACATGGTATAGGAAAGTCAAGATACACTTGTCCCATTTGTAATAAATCGCTTTCTAATAGCACCTCCTTAAGAAATCATTCAAAATCTCATAAAACAAGAGAAGAAGTTAATAAACCATTTAAATGCTCTAAAGAAAATTGCTCAAAAGCTTTTAGAGATCAACCAGCTCTTAGGTATGTAAAGTTGTAATTTATTTTTTTAATGATACTTGATTGACATCTAATGGTATTTTTTTTAGAGTTCATATAGCAGCAGTTCATGAGTGTGCATTTAATTGTAAAATTTGTAACAAAAACCTATCTAGTCTCAATTCTTTAAAGGTAATTACACGATACCTTATCTCATATTCTACACTGTATGTCAACTAACTGCAGTATATCGAAATTATAGATTTTAAAAAAATTCAATTTATTGATTTAAAATTTCTTTTTCTTAATTTTTTAATTAGAATCACATAAAAGATCGACATAAATCAGACGAAGAATTGAAATTCCCATGCAGTCATTGTAATCGGAAATTTTTTGATGAAGGTCGAAGAAATTTCCATTTAAAAATACATGAAAAAAAGATGCTAACAGCTGGACAAACCTACAAATGCGGAGTCTGCAGCAAAAATCTTACTTCAACTGGTGGATTAAGAATACATATGAGAACACATACTGGAGAGAAACCCTATAGCTGTAGTGTTTGTGATAGAAGATTCCACATAAAAAATCTAATGTTAAATCATGAAGCTACTCATTCAGACTCGAAAAACTTTCAATGTACTGTGTGTAACAAGTCATTTAAAATTTTAAGATATCTTACAAGACATAAACTTAATTCACCTGCTTGTAAGTTAAATGAATGAAAGTAAAATTTAATACTACACTCAAGATTTCCCTAAGTTTAAATAATAATTTCTATCTTTTATAATACGAGTAATATTTTTTGTGAAGTGTCCTGATTTTATAAAAATTGTATTTTTATACTTTATGAAAAAATGAATAAGAATTATATTTAATCCAATCAGATTCAAATTCATTATAAGTATAAGCTGTAATAGGTATATTTTACTTAAT
>JAQIXA010000647.1:0-37639 GCA_034699045.1 Nanhermannia cf. coronata Gr-Ori-00579
GGCAAGCATCAGCCTCGATGAGGCAAGCATCAGCCTCGATGAGGCAAGCATCAGCCTCGATGAGGCAAGCATCAGCCGCGATGAGGCAAGCATCAGCCGCGATGAGGCAACCATTAGCCTCGATGAGGCAACCCTCAGCCTCGATGAGGCAAGAATCAGCCGCGATGAGGCAACCCTCAGCCCCGATGAGGCAACCATTAGCCTCGATGAGGCAACCCTCAGCCGCGATGAGGCAAGCAAAATAAAATCAAATAAATGCAAAATAGGGAAGAAAAGAAAATTAGCCTTTTTAAACTATAATTTAAGATTGAGATGAAGTAAACATTTAAACTTTTAAAATAAAGTGGACAAAGTGAATTTCTGTTTAATTTAAACTAAACTAGACCGTGATTTATAGCACGAGTATATTTCTAGTCATTTTAATAATTTAAGAGTAGGGTATCTTATTTTGTGTTCTGATTTTTAAAATTAGTTTAAAAGAAGTATCTAAAATAATACATATTCAAAATTACCTACCTATATGAGCCTATATGTATAGCTAGACGATCTGCTAGTAATCTAGTAATCTAGTAACTTTTATTTAACTTTTATATAACTATAATAAGATTAGCTATACATTCTAATTGTCGTAACTTTTCTGTGAATTTGGTATTAATACAGATTAAGATATGGCTTATATACTGTATTTACTATAATTTTTCCTATACTGATAAATGCTAAATTGCTTAGGGTAATGATAATATTGGCCGAATTCATAAATAAATTAGATCTTTTCTGAGAAATTATAGGCGGGTAGATACTACAAGTAAATTTCAAGTATTCTATTTTTCAATTACAAAGTAATTTCAAACTTATTAAGGAACTTTTTATGTCAAAATCAAAACCAAAACTAACTAAAACTTTTATAATTATCAAAATATAATCAATAGTATATTCACATAGGTACCTACTTCAAATCCTTCATCTTTTTTTCTAAATTTTCTCTGAAATTTTGTTCTAAAGCCTACACTTGTAATCGAAATGAACCAATTAGTTAGTTAGTTCTTGGCTTGATTCAATAATAATTAGTAGAAGTTTAAAAAGAACTTTGCAAGTTATAAAGTTTGTATTCAATTCGTTATTTTCTGTCTGATACACTCTATCGGTAGTTGTACAAATATTTACTTTAATAAGGTATATACTGCATAATATGTCAAGATATCTGTAAATATCAAAAGTAAGTACCCTACCTAATCCGAAAATAAATATAGTGCCTATATTTCTCAAATAAATAGAAACAAAAATGACACTTGAGGAAATAGGGAATTGCAAAAACTTTCATTTTTTTTATTTAATTTCCTTTTACAAAGTTTTTTTATAATCCCAAAAAACTGTCAGACATACTTAAGATTAATAATATGTAGCCCTTACGAGGATTCAATCTTACTATTTTCTCAGAAAAATGTAGGTACACAAGTAATCATATATTTTTTGATTTTTTGTAATTCGTAATTTTTTGACAATTGATACCTACTTTTACAAGTATGGTAAGAATGGAAAATACACTACCTACAGTGTTGATCAAATAGAGAAAGCATTTCAAAAACATTAAAGATTAGATGCAGTTTGTTTAAAGAACATTATGCAAGTAGGTGCTATTTTGAGCCCCGAGAGTATAAAGGTTTTGAATTCTCATAAATACGTTTAGGAGTGTACCCTATTTGTTTTCCAAAAAAAAATTGCAATCACTGAGATATATGAAGTCAAAGGTCACAATTTTTGAAAAAAATTCGAAAATTTTTAATAATGGAATTTAACCAAACCATAAGAGTACAAGCATGTTAAATAATAGATTAAATGCTTCTTGTGAAGTGGACAAACAAATAGTTGGCGGAACTTTCCCGGGTTGTGACTCCAAACAATTTGATAAAATAAATATTTCAGATTTTTTTATGTATTTTGAATCCAATTTACATTTTAAAGAACAAAATCTTGAAAAATCTAGCAAAAAGATATGAGTATTCTGTTTATAATTTAAATTTTTTATTTCAAAAATTGTGACCTCAAATATCTCAAGATCAGTGACAGTGATCGCAAATTTTTTTTTGAAAAACAAACACTCCCAAATTTTATTTTTTGGCTCTTTCGAATACTCTCGGGACTCGGGACCCAAAATCACGCATACTTGCATAATCACCTTTTACGATAAGATTCTAGATCTCAAAAATTCTAAAGATTTTACTAAAAAATTTCACAAAATTTTGTAGAAAGTGTTTCTTATAAAAAAGGTATAAAATTTTTATATTGAATATTGGCATAGGTTCTGAAAATTTTTAAATATGAAATTTCATTTTTTTCTAAAATGTATCTGCATCTCTTTACTTGCTTAAAATTCAGTCTATTTATATTAGTGTTAGTTTAAATGTAAAAAAATATATGAAAAGTTAGATATGTCAATTTCAATATTGATTTTAGTACATGCTAATGGTTTTGCAGCTCTCTACATAGTATATAGTAATTTTTACTTGAAAACGAATGGATATTCTTTATTTGACTCTATTTAAATGTAGTAAGTATTACAATATCATCTAGGTAGGTATATAATTTATTTATTATTTTAAGAATTCTCTCTCTCTCATTTAATAATTCTACACATATTTGTATACTGTAAACTAGAACATAATAATCATATTTTATTTAAGTCATGTTAAGCCAGCTAACAATCGAATATAATAAGTATTATTATTTATGAATAATAAATAGAGATAGTACCAGTAGTAGTTATCATTATATTTAATTTAAAATTTTAAAAAATCCATAATTATATTACAAGTATTTTAACTTCAATCTAGATCTAGATAATTATCTACTACTTAAGATACACCATTAGTCGATATAAAGTATTATGGTAGTATTTAGTCCATATATGATAAAGTAGAAAATCATTTACAGAATTGCGATATAAATAAATAATTAGAACTTTTAAACTTCTAATCATAATAAATACAGTATATATATGGTAAATTGCAAGATATAGTTTTATTAATTTTTAATTAACAAGTATTATAGAGTATGTAGATAGGATTGTGTGCTGCAACCATATTAATAAATATAAAATACCAAATTTTATTTTTCCTGCATTGCAAATTTGCAAGGACGAAATTTTAATTCAATTATCATTTTTTTATATTCAAGTTATTTAAATTTTAGATTAACCTTTTTGTATAGGGGTATAGCAGGGGTAGGTTTTAGGTTGCATTTTTTTTACATACCTAGTATAAAGCTTACAATATACGATGCAAAATTTTATTTGAAAATGAGGTTAAGGGTATTTCGTTCAAATTGAAATTTGACATTTTTTTAGACCATAGTAGTCAGTAGTATAAAAAGCATTTTTTCCTTTGAACCCTGTTGAATAATTTATAAATTCATTTCATTCATACTATGTATAATAGTAGTAGGTTTACCATTATTTACTTATCTTATAAATTATCAGATCAGGGACTTAATTTTTATTAAGGGTAAGTGTCAGCATTAAATTTCAAATATAAAATTGGCTTACTAGATGTCCTTATCATTTTAAAGTATCTTTTTTTGATTATGATTGTATAATTTAAATAAATTTGAATAAGAAAACATGCTTGCCTAATAAATGTTACAAGTAGATCTAAATCTAGATAGTTAAAACCCGCACTTAAATTTAAATTGTTAATTTTTAATGATTATTCGATGGACTTGAGAAATATTATTGAATACAAAGATTTCTTAGCAAAATATTTCGATTCTCGTAAAAGTATTAGTTATTTTTAGCATATTTTTTTGTATAGAAGTACTTATATATATGTGTGCCTAATTAAACTAGGTATAGGCATGTAGTATGTACACATACATATTGGGTATTTTAAATTAGATTTTTCGAGACTTTTCCAAAAGTATTTTGTAACTTATTCGTATAGGTAAGTAATTCACAGGGGATTAATAAATTATTCAAAATCTAAATCATTGATTGAATTGAAGTTGAAGTCTGAGCTTTGTTCAGTTCAGGGTAAAGTTTGTTTGGATAAATAAATTATGTTTTTTTCGTCGTTTTTAATCTCAATCTCCCCTCCCACATAACTTATGAACGTAAAAAATTTATATTTTAGCACATGATTAATTATTTCCGACGAAAAAAGGACGAAGTTTTGTTTGCATTTTATTAGTTAAAAAGCTTGATAGACTACATATATAATAAGGGTATAAGCACCAAAGTGTATTGTATCTTGCTAAATATCAATTAAATATCATATCCTCAATTTTAAATTGGAGATATTTTGGATGGAAAGGTCAGGTAGGGGTCAATATAGATCTATGTATATGTATAGTTTATTTATCAATTTTACCTACTATTATTTGAAAAGCATTTGACAATTTTCCAAAAACTTTGTTTAGATACTCTAATTTACCTTTTTGGTTAGTAGTATAGTAGTAGTTCTATAAATTTTAATATTAGTTGTAATTTACATAGATACTTAAGAGACTTAAATGGACAGCTTTATAGGAAAGTGAAGTTTTTAGGTTTATAAAGTCGGGCTTGTCCTGAGTCTGACTTGATTACACGAACGAGTACGAGTATATAATAATAATATATAACATTTTAACATTTTAGTAAAAACAGTTTTAAATTTTACCCTTACCATAATTTCTCCATTATAAATTATATTTTAATTGCTTTCTCTTCGATACCAGCAAAAGCAAAGGGTCTTAGGCCATTTGACTCAATTAGAAACTTGTCAAAATTCCAAAATTCCAAAATTTATCCTATTAAATCTCATTAAGATTCAAAATTACAAAGGATATCTTCGGGTTATAAAATCGCTTTTGGGCCATATTTTATGAGGTTTAACATAGTAAAGGCCTGAGAGCCGAAAATATTCTTTCAAATTTCAGAAATTTCTTCAAAATCGAGCAGTTTTCAAGACTTTAAATAAATTTGAGAATAAATTTTGAATTTTGAAACTTGACAAACTTGCCATTTGACTAATGAATATTATGACTAATTATTATAATTACGATAGTAGGTTTCTGTATATGCAAGAGTAGCAAATTAATGTAATGAATGTGGAGCAATATTTACACAAATTTAATAATTTAAATAAACAAAAGGTAGACTATCCTGTAGTGTAAATATGCCTTAATTAATCTGTAGGGTACCTTCTAGTACCCTACTCTTTTATAATGGGATATCTTAATAAGTATTTTAAGAGGTAATTGTTGGTATAATTATTTTAGAAAGATATTTGTTAGAATTTAGAAGGTAGTATAGGTAGGTATATAAAATATTCATAAAAGTATGTAGGAAATTTAGAATAGATAGGAAATAGGATTACATATACCTCCATATTGTAGTAGTAGTTCAACTTTCAACTAACTTTGCTTTTGTAATTATTATTAATTATTAAAAACTATATTGATTAGTTTAGGTATTGATTGAGAAGGCTAAAGGACTGATAAGTAATTTTTTTTCTTTAATATCTATGTACTTACTTACCTACTTTTATATGTAGGTACTAGTACTAGATTATATATTATACTATTTTCTAATTTAGAGTGTATGGCAGAATTTTCTTTTCGATTTTAGTTTTAATTTTGGTTTTTTGTGCGTAATACCAAATTAAATTCGAAGACAAATATGTAAAGTCGAGTTTCAATTTCTTCGTTTTAAAATGTACCTACATTATTTAAGTATATGTATGTACATTTAAATGTATGAATAAACTCGGGATTCGATTACTTAGGTATAGTAGATAAGATTTTGAAATTTTTGTAATTTTGAAATTTTTCTAAACATCGGTAATTCTGGATGATATAGAAGGAGATCTGGATCCAGCTTTTTGTTCCTCATCAGGCATTTCGTCAGCCTCGATAAGAACGGAAGTTGTCATTTTATCGTCAGTATCGTCCGCACCAGATTCTTGACCTAAGTGAAAAAATATCTCGGTTATTTTAAATCTAATTCAAAATATAGAATACCACTTTGAGCTCGTGTTTTGTGCCTTCTCCAGGCTGTTTGAATTAGTCGAGCACAGTACTCTTCTCGTTGCCTCCATAAAGTTGAAGATACTGGCTCGTAACCTGGTCGATCTTGAGCTATTTGAACTGAAAAATGAGATACATTTAGTATATATTCATAATTGAAGAATGGTCGAGTATTTTGACAAAAAAAATTGGGTAGTTTATGTACCTTCATTGAGCTCGACAGTCTCTTCTATAGGATTGCCTTTTCTTGCGAAAAAGTCACGAGTCAAGGCATCGAGTATATCTACACAGTACATCATATCACCTATTCAAAAAAATTTGTAATTTTTTTAGAAATATCAAAAATACCAAGTACGCTAGAGTAAAAGATTTTAGGTTTAGGTGTTTTATAACATCTTTATATAGCGTAGTACTAATAGTAATAGTAATTTCAATCCTGAAAAGTACCTATCTAAAAGAGAGTTTTAAATATATGATATATGTAATACCTTTGCAAATAGGGATATCCATTGAAATAATTTTGTATTTGTTGGGCTTATGAATTTGCATCGGTGGTTCTAGAACATCTAAGAATTCGGAGAGTTTATCATATGGGATATATTGTGAGCTGTTAAGTAAAAAATATAATTAATAAATATTCAATTTTTTTCAAATTTTTCGCAATCTTAGTAATCTTACCCATCAGGGTCAAAATGTGACCAAATTTCATAGTACATATCATAATCATCGTCAGTTAGGCCTTCTTGAACTTCTTCAGTGGCTTGTGAGTAATTCTCTAAAATGACAGCAATGTACATGTTGATGACAATTAGAAAACTGATGACCAGGTAGGCTAGTAAAAATGCTATTCCAACTGTAGGATTCCCACAATCTCCTGGTTTTCCAACCTCAGGGTCTGGATCTTCACAATCTTCATCGTTAATTATACCATCTAGAACGCTATCCCAGCCTTTATTCCAAAAAATTAAAAATTAGGGATTCTTTGATTTAAAAAAATTCTATTTTTTTTTTTTAAATTTACCAGCAGAGGTAGACATTTGAAACAAAAGGATCATAGATTGACCAAATGTTTGGAAATTGTACACAGGGTCAAGACCAGCACGTAATTTCACATTCATAAAGAAAGACATTCCAAATATGGCTAAAAATTAAAGAAATTTTTTAAGTACCTATTAGTATAGATTATCATTTTTTTGAAAATTACCAAAAATGAACATGACAAGGAAAAGTAGTAGACAAATATTGAATAAGGCCGGAAGTGACATAGCTAGAGCAAAGAGTAGAGTACGGATACCTGGAAAAATTAATTTTTCGTTAATTTTCGAATATTTTTAAAAAAATTTTGATTTGATTACCCTTTGCTCCTTTGACGAGACGAAGGACTCGACCAACTTTGGCAACTCGAACAACTATTAGAACATAGAAAACATCAAGAAATATAATCAAAAAAACTATAAGAGGATATATTTTACCTCTTAAAAGAGTTGGTGAGACAAAGTATTTTTCTATCAGATCGCTCAACATCATGCCTAAGAATATTTAAAATAATTTTAGAGATAAATTTTCTATAGATGAATTTACTATGGTCAAACCTAAAATAGATAGGATAACTACAACGAAATCGAAAAGATTCCAAGGCTCGATGAAGTAGTGATATCGAAGAGCAAAGACTTTAAGAGCACATTCGGAGCTGAAAACTGCAATGAAGAAACCATTTAGATATTCGAGGGCTTTGTCCCATTGGTCATCCATTTGATAATGATCCATTGTCATTGTGAGCATGTTCAATCCGACTAGAAGTATAGAATTACAGTCATTTAGACTATATTTTGTAAAAAAATTAAAATTTTGCAACTTACTAAATATCATAATGAACATGTCAAATTTCTGGTTCATTACGAGTTCAAACACTAAAGCTTGTGGTTTCCACTGAAAAATTTTAAAAAAATTATTATTACTGTATTATTAGAGTTTTGATAGATTATACCTTTGGTCTTGGAATTGCTTTCAATGGTTTTTTGGACCCCTAAAAAAGGCAAAATATTACTTCTATCGTTAAAAATAATTACGATTATTTACCATCTTTTTCATGGCACTGTAATATTTCTTCTGATCGTCTGTCATGAATAATTCTAGAGAACCTCCAGCCTAAAAATTTTTACAAAAATTTAACATCATTTCAATACTAGGGTACTAATGCATAAGCATAATATTTAAAATCTTACCTTTTTCTTTTGTTCATTGAAATTATCGATGATAACTCCAATAAACAGATTAAGTGTAAAGAATGATCCGAAAATTATGAAAATGACAAAATAGATGTACATTATAAAGCTGACTTCTCTATGAGGCTGTTCATCAAGCTACATAATCAAATACACAAAAAATAAATAAGTAATTTAGGTTCGTTCCTTATAGAGAAAGTTTACCCCTCGAGTATCTGTAGCATCATTCATGATAGGAATCCAGCCTTTGAAAGTGGCGATTTGAAAAAGTGAAAGATAGGCTTTCCCCACGTGATCAAAGTTCATTGCTAAATTCATAAATAAATTTTTTTAGCATATTTACACGATAAAATACAGCAAAACTTCCATATAAGGTACTCCTCTACTCTATAGCAAATTTTTTATCCAATAAATGCATTTTGTTAACAGGAGATTTGAATCTTGTATAGAATTTTTACAGAATATTTCATAGCATTGCAATATATTCGGAATTCAAGACTTACGAGAATTTTCCCAACTCATATTATTGAAATTGCATTCAGTTTTATCTTTAATTATTCGATAATCTGGTCTGGTTCCGTCACTTGGGTCAATACACTATTGGAATGAATATATTGATTAGCTATTATATACAGTACATAACATAATTTAAATCTCTATGATATGATTTACCTTATAATATCGACCATTAAACAACTGTACACCCATGATTGCAAAAATAAGCCAGAAAATGAGGCACACGAGGAGTACATTAAAGATAGATGGAATAGCTTGAACGAGCGCATTCACCACAATTCTCATACCTTATAGGAAAAAATTAGTTATTTTAATTTTTATAAAAATTTAAATTTTTTTGAAATACCTTGCATTCTAGACATAGCCCTTAGAGGTCTTAATGCTCTTAAAGTTCTCATAGTTTTGAAAGCTTGTACAGAACCGAAGCCCATTAATGCTGCTACAAAATTGACCAATGATACCTAGTAATCATAATTTCATTAGAAAATTAGGCATATTTTGGTCATTTGCAATTTTTAAGAGACATACCATAACGATCACAAAATCGAGCCAGCACCAAGCATTTGTGAAATATTTCTGAAATCCTAAGGCAAGCCACTGAAATAAGTAGGTTAATTAATTAATTGCAATTAATTATAGGAAAATGATTATAAGGCTATGTAATAAATGTCTTTACCTTGATTAACATCTCAAAGAAGAAAATTACAGTAAAAATTCGATCCATATAGTATAAAATGTCTGTCAAAACTGGATTCTTAGCTAAGTGAACATCTTCTAATGCCTAAAAATTTAAACAATTGATTACCCTAACCAATAAGATACAATTTTTTTTAGGATATTCTTACCAAAGCTAGTGAAGATAATAAAATCATAATAATCACAGCAGTTTCGAAATATTTATTTTCGATAAGTCGAAATGTTTTCAATCTTAAATTCCCCCAACTTATCCAGAAAGGTGTGTCATCCACAGCAAATTGTGGAAATCTGAGAAAATATAACAAAATCAAAATTAGCAAAATTATCATAAAATGATTTCAAAATTTCTAAACCTCTCGTAAAATCTTGGTGTGCAGCATTCTGTATAATAAAAATGACATTTTAAACATTTATAATAATTTTTTATTTGGTGTTTTCTAATAATTTACCAGCTGGATATTCATCCTCTTCTTCAATTTTTGGCGGTCTTTTCATTGGCTTAATTTCTTCATCTTCTTCCTCAATCTCTTCTTCACCTGCCCATTCTAAATCTTCTTTTGATAAATCTCGTTTTTCTGAACCTTCATCATCACTTAATCCCTTTTCTTTGTCAAATAAATCTACGACAAGATCTGATTTCAATGGGTAATGTGTATGGGATCCATAAGATTCTAAAAAATTCATATATTAGGCATTATGTATGAGGTATGAAGTAACATTTGGACTATGGAAAAATGTCATATTCTCAAAAAAATCCTATTTCTGAATACAATTTTCTGTAAAAATTCTTAAATTTCCACGATTTCAATCTTGATACTTGCAAAATCTGTCTACAAAAGGTTGTTTTCAATCAAGTAATCGCAAATACCTACTTAAAAAACTATAAAAAGTGCATATATACAGATTTTGATCTTGATCATTATACCTACCTGAAATTTTCTAAGAAATTTTGAAAAATGTAATCAATAGGGTAATCAAAAAAAATTAATGAAACATGACATTTTGGCATTCGACCAATGAATAATTATATCAAATTACTCATTGAGGCTGTTTCAGCATCATCTCCACTTAATAATGGTGGTGGAGGAGGTGGTGGTGGAATTTTCGTAATTTCTGAATCTAATCGATTTTCCATTTGATGCAAACTATTGACAAGTTTATTTGTATTTATGATTAATCGAGCTTTTTGAGCTAGTCTCCCTTTTACTCCAGCTACATTACAAAAAATTCAAATTAGTTTAAATACCTAATTTTTAAAAAATGTAAAAAAATTATAGGTCAGGGTGCAGGGTCACCTGGGATCAAGATTTCTAAGTCAAGCATTTTCACTACATATGTAAGGTTTGACTAGAAGAAGCGCTTTTCTACGTGTAACAGAAAGCAGGTGGGGTGAAAGTATTTACAATGTTTAAATCATGAAACTTGAATCTCTTAAAATGCAAATCGAAAAATATCAAAATCTGATAATTATTTACAAATAATTCTTAAAAAATTTTAATATCCAAATTCTGAATTATTGATCTAAAAGCTTACTGCTAATTTCATAACTAGAATTTCGGAAATATTAAAATTAAAGATACACGAACTTGTACTATCACTATCACTAATAAGATTAAAAAAGAAAATTTTCGATTTCTTTCAAGAGATTTCAGTTTTCAAAATTAAACTAAGGTATTAGATATTTTTGTAGATCTATTTTTAGTGAATGTTTTGAAGGCGATAGTGTACCAAATTTAGGCTGTATTTCTGCATCTGCATTAGCTATATTATTATCGTAGTTTGATTTCTCTTTCCCAAAAGTCAAATCTGTGACATCTGTGGTGTTCGGTGCGAGATCTAAATTTGTGGTACCTTTGCCATCGTCACCATTCCCCAAACCAGCACCATCAACGGTACCTAAAGAACCATCCTGAGGCACTTCATTTTGGTCAGTTATTTGATTTTTATTGCCTCGTTTACACCTAAAAAGTCCAAAAAACCCGAAAACTATCCAACGAATAATCGATTTGACCCAACGGATAAATCGACTTATTCGATTGAATGCTTCCACCATTTTATTTGTTTCTGCATCAGCCCTTTAATTTAAAAATATACATTAGAATAACGAAGTTTTATTTGGCTTTAATATAATAGTAGTATTACGTAGGAGCACTGAGATTTGAAGCACCAAAACTGCTGAGTAACAAGGCCAAAAAGAGATTTAATACCTAAAAAAATTGTATAAAAATTCTTATTAGTTACTACTTCAGTAATTTTTCGAAAAAAAAATTATTTAATTTTGCTGAAACTTACGACTAAATTGCCAATAATTACAGTTGCTAAAAAGAATGGAACACATGATGCATCACCAACTAACATACAATCCCACATAGACTCGATCCATTCACCTGGAATTTGGAATATTTCAATTTTTTAAGACTCTGCTGATTCTGTAAGAATCAGCAGAAATAATTAAATAAGAAATAATTAAACTTACCACAAAGTACACGGAAAATAATCATAAATGAATGCCAGAAATCGGTGAAATTCCAACGGGGCAATTCTTTATTTGGAAATAGACTCACTTTTTCTGTGTATTTAAGATATCAATTATCAATCATGTTTAGAGTTTTAGAGATTTTTATAAAAAAATATTTACCGAAATAATTTTTGGCAAACAATTGCATCCCCATCACAGCAAATATGAAAATAATGATGATTAACACAAACACTAGATTTCCTAAAGCACCCATTGTTTTCCCCATAATTGAAATTAGTAAATTGAGTGTTGGCCATGATTTGGCTAATTTGAAAACTCGCAACTGCATTACAGGATAGAAAAATTAGAAATTGCTCTTAATCGCATAAAGATGTTTTAGTATATTTACCAATCGAAAAGAACGTAGAGCACTAATACCTATTTTGTTTCAAACAAAAAATTTAGAATTTTTTTATTATTTAATAAACAATGTCATACCAGGCAAATTGGCATCCTCAAATAACATTTCAAGAAGTGATAGCGAGACAATAATAAAATCAAAAATGTTCCAGCCAACTTGAAAATAAAATTTTGGACTCATTGCAACCAGTTTCATTAAAGCTTCGATTGCGAAAATCGTTGAAAAGACCTAAATATCAATAGAAATAAAATTTAAGCATATTAGGTACCCTACTTATCAAATTTTGTATTTTACATATATTTAATACTTACAGTGTTTCCAACTTTCAAAGTTTTTTCTAATGGTTTATTATTCTCTAGCCCGTAGTGATCCAGAGCCATAAAAAGTGTGCTGTGATCAAAAAATTCATTATTTTTATTAATAACCTATCTACAGATAAATCAACCCATTAATAATAACCTAGTCATTACTATTTATTATTATGAAATAATCGATAAAACTTTTATGAAATTTTTTGAAATTTTTAATCCCCAAAATCATTAGATAGTCTAGATAGACTATAAATTAAAAAAATCTTCCATTATTAGAATTTTAAATAAAATCCGAGTTTTAAAAGAGGTTTGTAACTTTTACGGATTGAAATTGGGATTTTTGAAAGAAAAATCCAAAAACCTTACAGTCTTTTATTAGTGATAGGCAAAAAATTGGAATCTCTTTCAAAAATCCTAAAAAAACTGAAAATTCCTTCAAAAATCGATAGAGGAATTCATCAAAAAATTCCAAAAATTTAGAAACTTCTTGGAAAATTGGCAAGATTTGATCAAAAAGAAACCCAGAAATTTAAAAATTTCTTTAAAAATTGACAAAAAATTGGAAATTCCTTCGGAAATTGACAAGAATTCGTCAAAAAACCCCTCCTCAAAATTTAGAAATTCGTTCAAAAATTCATAAAAAATTTCCAAGAATTTGGAAATCTCTATCAAAAATCCCCCCAAAAAATTGGAAATTCCTCCGAAAATTGACAAAAATTCATCAAAATTCCTTATCGGGCTTAATATTTCATATTATTTTTTCTTACTTGACAGCAATAGCGAGTGTGATTAAAAGTTCAGCAAAAGGGTCGAAGACAATGAAGGCAACAATCCTTTGCATAAGTGACCAGGGAAATCCGCAATCCCAAATACAAAAAATGTCGATGCATCGAAAACATCCTTCTATTACTTTTTGCTTCAGTCGATTCGCCTCCTCCTCTTCGTCTGTGTGAGTATGAGTATGAGCGTTAAAATAATATGTCGTGGCTATATTTTTGCATCATATTTAATTCCCATTTAATTATGCAAATTGATTAGTTTATTAGATTTGTGTCGTGTCATAGGTGCCAAATGAAATCGATGAATATATTTAAGTACAAGCCGTGATGTTAGTTTAGATTTGATGTGAAATTTGATTTTTTTGGAGCAGCGGCAGCAGCAAAAAGTGATTTGGTGATGGCAGTTATTTTATGATTTAAGTATCAAAGTTCGGTGAGAATTTGAAGTGCATTTGAGAGTTTAAAAAAATTGAAAAAAATGGAGTGATTATTAGTAATTTTTAATTTGATTTTTTAATATAAAAAGCTTAAAGCAACCGCACAATTAATTCTAATTCTAAGAACAGCTAACTAAACTAAGGATAAGATTACAAATATCTCAAAAATTCAAAATTATAGCCAAAATCATAAAAGCGTATAAAAAATTTTTCCTATATTCAAAAGTTTTAGAAAAATTACGAATGATTTTTTCAAATTTTTATTGGATTTTATTTTAAAAGCTTATACCCTACCTGGTATTTCTTGTTTAGATTTAGATATAAAAAGAATATCAATACATAGTAGGGTACTTTGTAGGTACTTTATACACTAGATGCTCATTTCTATATCTAAATTGGGATTTTCAGTCATCAAAAAAAGCTTGCAAAATAAATGATAATCTAAATACTTTTTTATGAATACCTATATTGTAGGTATCGTATATATTGCAAATTAATTTGATTTAGAAAGCAAACAAAAAAGCTCATATCCATATATTATTTGATTGAATTTGATAACTAAGACTAAATATAAGGAACATATACACAGTATTAGGTATTGTAACATTGACGCAATAGATAAATTTTTAATTATTTTGCAAATGCACTTACCACCCCTATCACTTGTCTTACTATGCCGACCAGCTGCTTGTTCGATAATGTCATTAAGAACAATCACATCTATCGATAAAAATTAAATTTTATTGATTTCCTTATATAATTTCGTATTCCTTAAATTGTTAAATTGCGTGATAAATATCGTACCCTTCATATCTAGGGCTGTGGCTCCATGTTGTTGTTGATCAGCATAGAAATTCTCATGATCTCTTGGATGAGGTTTCCCCTTTCTTACATCATCATAACTTCCACTTTCCTATAAATAAAATAATTAGGCAAAATGTCTTGAATAGCTAGAAAATCGATAAATCAATTTTATTTATAGGCTTACCACGTCATAATTATGTGATCCTTTATCATTATCATGTGCATATGTTGAAAGTGTTTTTGAGCGTTGTCTCAGCTGGCTTTCTTTTGTAAGAGGTGGACCAAGTCCGAAACCGAAGGGTCGACCCAAAAGGTCACCATGAGATGTGTAGGAGAGTCTTGAGGCATGGGAATTGTACGAAGAATGTCTTGAACCGAGAGCTTCAAAAAATCAAAATTAGTTAGAATTTTTTCCATTTTTTTACAGAGTACTTTGAATTACCATTATAATTATGAACTAGAATGGCACCATTTTCTTCGCTCATAGGTGTAGCAGCTAAAGGAATTAAAATTCATGATACTATATGTGTATACTAATTACTGGGTATATTAACAAAATCCATTTGGATTTTGGACAGAGAAAATTTTAGAGCTAATTACAAAGATCATACCTGTAGAATCATCAGCAAACTATGAATTTCAAAATTAATATTCATAAGTTTCAAAAGTCTCAGAAAATGATTATTTTGCTTACTGGTAAGTGTTCTTGGGCATCCATATAAGTCGATAGAACTAAAGGCTTTTTATCGCCGTATTGATGCCTCTTTTGCTGCTGCCTTTGATGGGAATTTTTCCGGATGTTGAAAGGACTTCCGGGTAGAGATAAACTTGACTGTAAAATTGAATAGGTGAAATATAGTATAGGATATATTCTATAGATTAGTATTATTTCTCCTTTGAGACTCGTTTAATTTCCTTACATTAACGAGTGGGCCGTTAATTTAAAAAGCTTTTTGTGTCACCTAATACACCTAATACATTAGGGTACTAGCAAAGTACCTACTTATACGTATACGTATGGTCATTTTTTTAAATTTTTTTTCAAAATTTAGTTTCAATTTATTGATTACTAAAAAAAACTACAAAAAATCTTTAATTTGGTACGAGTATATCTACAATATATTTAATAGGTATAAAAAAGTTTCAAGTTATTCACAAAGGCATGAAATTATGCAAATTTTAATTTTCAATTTCAAACTGTATTTCATAAATCTGGTAATTGTATCTACTTTGTAATCTTATCTATAAAGAGAAAATCTAAAGAAATTTTTGATTTTTCAAAATATCAATTGCTATGTATCGCACTAGTAGGTTACCTACTGATTAAAAAGTTGCTTATTTTACACTATTATGAAAAGGTTATTCACTATTATTTACCATTCTTTAATTAATTATTTTCTGAAATATTTTCGTAATAATGATTAGGAGAAAAAGTTTCTAACTTAGGTAAGTAGGGTACTTAAGTAGGTAAGTACTCTATAGTTTCGCTTTCATTCAAATGTCAAATGTTGAACTACTTTTACTGAAATAGGTAGCTTGAATAAATTTCAAACTTTTACCCAAATTTTACTTGGCAAAAGTGTATCGATTTTATTTTTAAATAAGGATTAGGACGGGATAAGGTAAGGTCTACGAATATTTTCAAATATTTTTGCTATTAAGGATACCTTTCTAACTCGTCCATTGAGCTTTGAATGACTTTGTAAATCGGTAATTGATTCTGAACACTCTGATCTCATGGACATTTTCTCGTCTACATTTTTCTCCCCTGATTGTCCACCTACCCACACTAGAAAAAGAAAGTAATAAGGTCAATATTTTGAATCATAAAAACACCTAGAGACTAATGATACAACTCTAAATAGTGACTTACTTTCGTAGGACCGACAAGAACTCAACTCTGATGGACTTTTCTCACATCCAGGACTTTCTGGCGGCGGGTCATTGTCGTGATCGTGTGCATGTTCCCGACGTTCTTCTCGATCAAAACGCCTTTGCTCACGATCTGCAGCTTTCGCTTCACGTGCTTCTTCTTCATTCTACAGGTAAGGATGAGGAAATTTTGAAAATTTACGAAAATACACAAAATTTTGAAAAATTTTATTTATTTTATTATTTTATTTTATTTTATTATTTTATACCCGCATAGCTTCCTCTTCAGCTGCTTGTGCCATATCTTCCTCTTCAGCTTTCTTTTGCAATTCATCGTATGACCTGAAATTTTTAAAAATTATAAAAAATTTGTTTACGAAAATCGGTCTTTCAAATTCTATAAGGAAAATGTTATTTTTTTATTTGTTCTATAGAGAATGTTGGTAACTAATGCTAGTTAGGGATTCAATGGAAAATTGAAAATTAATTTTGTGCCTATTTTCCAATAACATTACTTTAGGTTAAAATTAGCTCAAATCTATTTTTTAGATTTGTTTAAAAACTCTCCGCAGTGGTACTTATTAATAAACATCAAAAAATTCTCAAATGAAATCTAGGTATCTGATTTTTTTGTACTTTTATCCGGTAATATAGGCAACATGTTTCATTTTATAAATAGTTATAAACATTTTGACTTACATTGCGACAATAGCCAAGATCAAATTGACCAGATAGAAAGATCCAAGGAAGATAATGACAATGAAAAAGAGCATATGATATGGACCGCATGCTCTCAGCACCTGCATTTCGAATAATATCAGAATATAGAAATTGAAATATTTTGATTTTAATTAATTTGAATCTAAACCTGTTGGTATAATCCTTCCCAAAAATCCTGAGTCATTAGCCGAAAAGCAGATAAAAATGCCCAGCCGAATGAATCGAAAGATGTGTAACCATAATTGGGATTTCTTCCGAAGCCTTGCAAACAAGTATGGTTATCTGGACATAATCTATTGAAATTGAAATTCAAAAGTAGGTTTTTTTGACTATTTTTTAAAACTATTCTTAATGAAACTATTCTTACCCTGCTCCAGTAGAATTCCCACAAAGTGGATAATCCAACTCAGGATCTTCTGTATACCAATTACTATCATTATTGTACCAATTGTACCAATTCTCAGCATTCATTGGACCAGCTAGGCCATCATCGGGGAAAGTTCTGATACATTTTTGTGTCAAAACTCCCATATAAATTTGTAATCCCATCAGAGCAAAAACAGCCAAAGCAAAAATTGTTAAAATTATCACATCTCGTAGATTCTTGACTGATTCAATGACAGCACCAACGATGGTTTTCAAACCTTAAATTTAAAAAAAAGCTAAAATCTAAAATCTCTAATTTCCAATATTTCCAAATATGAAATTTAGGTAGTAATGATTATTATGATTACGAAGTAAAATATTTCAAGACATAAATTCGATATTTTTCAATACATATCTTAGGTAAGAACCTACTTATGAATATAGGTTGAAATTCTATTTTCTTACCTGGAATAATAGCCACAGTTTTCAAGGCCCTTAAAACCCGAAAAGTTCTTAAAGCAGCAAGATTTCCCAAGTTAATTCCCATTGTAACGTACCTATACATACATACACATTAAACATATTGATATTTCATATAGGTAAAATGATTTATAATTCTAATCACGATAATCCTTTAAATATAGAGTATAAATACAAGTAATATAAATAATCTGTCCCTTGCATCTCTTACATGATTTTGAAATGTTGTGATTTTTAGCTTGATATTTGCACATGAATGTGCGTGAAAGGTTGAAAGGCAAAAAAAGAAATTCATAAACTCGTTGTAGGAGTATAGATCGCAAAATAGAGTATTACAAAAAAAATCCAAAATTATCCAATTTGGTGATTGAAATGAATGAAAATGGATTTTAGTCAATTAAAAGTCAACTACAAAATTAATTCTTCTAATACTATTTTTACTATAAAGTAAATACTAGGTGATTTGAAAATTTTCATTCATATTTTAAACTAAATTTGAAGTAGGTATGTAATGAAATTAAAGGTCAGAACTAAAACTCAAATCTAAAATCGATTTTGAAGTAAAAAGCTAATTATTAGGGCTACATTTATTATCTACAATATCAAATCAATTTAGAAAATTATACTAAACTGTAGGTATGGCTAGCTAGAGCTAGTAAGTAATTACTAGTATGTAATTAAAGGATATATTACTATTTTAATTTAAAATTTAAAAACTAATTTTAGACTCACGCTAAAGATATTACTACAAAGTCCAACCAATTCCAAGCGTCACGTAGATAAGTAAAAGGTTCCAATATAAAACCCCTTGCCATAACTAGAGATTTAATTTTAAGAAAAATTAGACTAATTAATGACTCAGATTTACAACTAAGCTAACAGTACTACAAGTTTAGAACTACTAAAAACTATGACTAATTCAAGTATTATATGAATAAACTATGAGACTAATACCTTTAATTGAAGACTCAAATGTGTATATCGCAGTAAAAACAACTCTACAGATTTATTTAAAGTATTAAAAGAAAACAATTACAGATTAGTACATGTAATTCTACCTACTAATTACTCAAGTAAAGTGACACTTTGAGGCAAGAAATGTAATTTTTTAAAAGTCCTCTGCTTTTTAAATATGATTTGAATATTTTCGAATATGATTATTGGTATTGGAGAGTTTATATCACAGAAATTTTCAAAAAGCCTCTTATGACTGTTTTTTGAAGTTTTTAAATTAATTTATTAAAGATTTTAATCCATTTTTTGTATATGATTCGAAAATTTGGTTCTTACGATCCAATAGATTGGTTGGTATGTTTTATTTAGTGATACAACAGATTTACTCAAGCTTAATAAGAATAACTTCAAAGAGATTCGAGTGTATTTAACTTTTAAGCAAAAACAGTTATTGAAACATAAAATCAGATTTTCAGAGCTCAGAGTCACTTTACTTGTTAGTAAATACTATTTTATTACTTAACTAAAGTCTAAAAAAAATAAAATCTTGACTACTCTAATACTAATTAGTAGACTTACTCTGTAGATTCAGTAACGGGTGTACTCGGCATAATCATGACAAAACAATTAGTAAGAATAGTGGTGATGATACATAGGGAGAATAGTGAATGTGTGAGAATCCCAATCGCGACCCTTCGTATAGGATTAAATGGACTTAACAAGTAAATCGCGTCGGTCGCACTGAATCTGAATATATCCTTTTTCTTGGTCACTATCACGAAGGTCTACAGATCATTCCAGTCAAGAAAAAAAACACAAAAACTAGTCAGTTAATTCTATTCTAAAACTATCGACTATGGATCTAGATCTAAATTATCTAAAAATCTAGATAATTTACAATCTATCTGATAGCCAATGAAAAATCAAATCACAGAATACAATTAGGAAGTTGAAAAGGAATCAAAGATTGAGAGTACTTACACTTATAGTAGAATAGTAAGTATCGATATCCTCTAGTGGAACTCCAGCAAATTGATCAGGATCGAAGGCGGCCGCCAGCCGTATGGGTAGCGGCATACCTTGCTCAAGGGCTGTGAAAAAATTCGATAAAAATTGTTAGATATTGCAAAAATTCCAAAAAAACATCGTCCAAATATACAGGTAAGTACTTAATGTTTAAGGGCTCGGGGTAATATCTGTAAAAGTCCATAAAAACAGTAAAACAAATAGTAGTATTTGAATACTTTCAATCTACCATATGTATAGAGATTCAGTTCAGATTACGGATATTAGCTGAAAATTTTGAAAATTTTTCAAATATTTTTTCTTGAATTGTCACATTATTTTATAAAACTATCAATCTATCACAATCACAATATAGATAATAAGAGTATACCGTCGAATAACCTAAATTTTATAATTAAAAATTTGAAAAATTTGATGATCGAAGAATTTATTTGCCATTTTAGTAACTAATTTGATAATGATTTTAGAAACTATTTGATAATCTTTTTGACACATTATAAAACTTTAAAAACATGTCAAATAAATATCCCAACCTACACTATTAATGTATAGGAAATAGAAATTTAATTGAAATTGAATTTACAAGGATATTGGTATAATTTTACTTGTACTGATAGGTAGTTATACTTCATTTTCTTTCAATATTTTTCAAAAATCACAAGAAACTTACCAGGATTTGCGCGAGGACCTTCATCTTCTTCGTCATCGTCATATCGAACCTACAATTGTTTTTATAATTAGCAATTTTTTCAAAATTTTCAAAATTTGCAGTTTGATTTTTGATAGATCTACGAAAGCACACGACAAAAGCACACAAGTATAGTACTATTTTGCAGTTCACATAAGCATAAGCATAGTATCAATAATCAATATTGGAATCGAAAGCATTTACTATTTATGAAGTATCCTGCATACCTTCACCAGTGAAAGTAGCAAAAAGCAGTAAGACATTTATTTATAGTTTAAAAGCTTTAAATTCTTAAAATATTAATTGATCAATTGTAGATAATCAAAGTTCAATGTAGGTATATACCTATATTACTAGTATTTCTTAAGCACAAATAATACAATAGATTTAACCAAAATCGACTCCAAATCCAGAATTAAAAGACATTTATTGAGGTTCCCCTCAAAACTTATTTGTTGTGGTTCTTTTTATTACCTACTTATTTTGAAACCTTCGATTTCATTTCTGGAACCTCAAAAAGTTGATAAGTAAGTAGGGTAGTATTTGTGTAGGTAGATTAAATGCTCAAAGGTCTTGTCATTTAATTTCTGCTAAGTAATAAGAGTAGTACATTATGTACTTGTAAACTAGAGTTTTTCAAATTCATAAGTAAGTCATGAGAAGGTAAAAACTTTGCGGTTTTTATGAGTCACTTGAGACTTGAGAAAAGCTCAAAGAAATTTAATGCCCAAGAAAGTTACAAGGGTCAAGCAAATAGCATTATAAAGCCACAAAATTTTAAAACTGCCAATTTGCATTGTACCAATACTAGGGTACTACATACTATTATTCTATATAGGTACAAGATGGCCAAGTTTTGAAGCTTGGTTTTATATTCTACTAATCCTAAGTACTAGTTTTGTATTCATTCAGTAAATTGTCATAAAGTTTACTACACAGGTAAGTTTAAGTGTAGGTAATAGTATATCGTAGGAGTTTGTAGGAAAGTTTGTTCAATTGTTTTGAGTTTTTATAGAGTCCCTGAATATGACTTTAGATTTATAATCTTAGAGTTAGAATTAGATTAAATTACGATAATAACATGTCAAGTTTTTAAATACTAAAATACATGAATAAACCTAATAAGTAAGTAGTTAAAACCCTGACCTTATACTACTACAAGTACTTAACTTATGACTTTGTTATTCCAGAATACTAATCTAAGAATTAAATATCTGTAAAACTATAATTATTGTTTTCTTTAAGTATGGATCGATAATAGATTTGTTAAATTTTATATTGAATTACCTAAAATTTTCAAATATCAGAAAAAAATATACCTAGGTACTAGGCAGACAGGTACTAAAATTGAATTTCGAAAATTTTTCTTAATATTTAAGAACAGAAATTCAGAAAAGATTGTGATTTTGTAACTAGCAATATTTGTACCTAAATATTGCAGAAAAGATAATAATTTTAAAAATTGCAATAAAATAACTACGTAGTAAAGCCTAAAGCACTGTCCTTAGAGTATAGTACCTAGATTATAGATGGATACTACGGATTACTATTATAGTAGTTTAGTGGGAAGGAAATTATAAAAAAGTTAAAAGAAACTCAATTATTATATTGACATTTGCCTTAATATGATTAAAGAAATTAATGTCAAAATGTAGGTAAATTCAATAAAAGTGTACTTATCCATATCCATACAAATAAGTGCCTATAGGTAAGTATGTATATACGGAGTAGTATCATATTATGTATTAAAATACTATTAGGTACCTAGATATATGTATCTTATACTCTAATGGTAAGTAGGATATCTTATACCTAGAGCTTTTTTCAATTCGAAATCGAATTTTGCCAACTTTGGGCTGTCTACTGCATTTCGAGTTAAATAATTCAAGTCATGATAAATAGATACAAGTCTATCTCGAAAAATACCTTGAATTTGAATTAAATTTTATACTACTAAAGTACTTACAAAACTTGTACGAGTATTACTTTTCCAGTGGTTTACTTACTATAACTTGCTTTACTTAGCTACTACATAAAATAGTCATATTGCTCTACTTTACATTTGAAAAATATGGTAAAATGTGTTAGAGTAAAAAAATTAAGTGTTTAGTAAATATTTGCAGAGAGTAAGATTGATCGGAAAGTTTTTTTAATTGAGTAAAAGTAAAGTGGTATTAGTAGTACTATGTAAATTATTTAAACGAGTTTTTTAAGATTTTTGTGAAATTTTTGTGATTTTTTTGAGATTTGAACTCTTACTTCTTTCTTTCCCTTCTTTCCCTTCTTTGTTGGTGTCAAAGTCTCCTGTCAAAAGTCCATTAGATTAAAAAATTTACAAAAAAATTATAAATAAAAAAATCAGATTAAAAAAATGATAAAAATTTGTTAGGCTGATGATGGGTCCAATCTGTCTTGTCAAAATTACTTATAGCCAAAGCTTACAAAACTATTATAATCATACTATTTTAGAGTATTTAAAATTCTTATAGTACCCTACCCTATCCTATTTAGATCTACATCTACATATTATGTAGGGTACGAGTACTACTACTTTGTAGTATAATAAGTACCCTAGGTACCTACCTATATTAAAAATTTATTAAATCATTGTTTATAAAGTCAAATTGGGATAAAATTGGGACAAATTTCGTAAATTTTTATGCCTTAGCTAGATCTTCTTTTTGTAACTGAAATCAGATTTAGGCAAAAACTGTCTAATCAGAATCAGTATCCGTTTATTAGCCCGCACCCATTGAAAATGGGGAAAAAGGGCTATAGCTAGGGCTATAGCTATGTAAAAAGGGCTATGCTATGTCATGTCCGTCCGTCCATCTGTCTGTCTGTCCATTCGCGCGTTTGCGGTTGAAATGCAAATCGGATCTAGACCAAAATTGGCACACATATAGAGCGGGAAAACACCGAAATTTGATGAGACATTGGAGTTCCTACCTCACCTGGAAGGCGGGGAAATTTGAAAAAAATCTCTAAAAATTAGGATTTTTGCTGTATTTTTGGATGATCCCTTTATATTCATATAATATGGTATATAATATTCTGATAGAGCTCGAAGAGCTCTATAATCGAATGATATGTAGCTTTGCCTTGTTTATTTGGTGGGAAGTTTTGAAAATTCCAAAAAATTAAAAAAAACATTTAAATTTTAAATATTTTGGAGCAAAAATAAAATAAAAACCATTTAAACTAAACTTTATTTATATAAATTATCTTGTATTCTGAGGGTGCGGGCTTTCGTGAGAGTAAAACCGATTTATTACTAAAGTTCAAGTCAAATTTTTGTGTAAAAGGTAACATTTAGATAAAGGCACTTTTTTGAAAAGTTAAAATCTTTGATTCTTGAATCATCCAGTACCTACAAGAACGCTTTACCTTTTAAACCTCTTTTATAGACCTCAAGCTATCGTTCTATAATTCAACGACTTAAGAAAAACTAAAATCTTAACGTTATGTTATTAAATAATGAAACCATAACTGTAAAGGTTCCTAAATGGTTCCCTTAAAAAATGTATAAAATGTAAAATCCTTAATTAAAGTTTATTAACACAAAAATTAGCCAAACAAAATAGTAAAATAAAATCGTTTTTTGAGTCTCGGGTCGGTCTGATTCTCAGGTATTTTTTTTCGAATATAAAAATAAACGAGCTATTTAACAACAGTTTCACGTAGACAACACAAAAGCTTAAAAATAACACAACACGAGTTTAGAGTACGAGAGTAAACAGTACATAGTATAATTATACGGGTAAGTACTATAAGTAAGTAGTAAGTATAGTATTTTTTTATGTAAAACTAAAACACACAAAATTGGGCAAATTAAAAATTTAGGTATAAAAAATCATACCTCTCCTTCAGCTCTTTTTTTCTCGAGTTCTTTTTTCTTTGCAAATTCCTCGGCTATTCTGGCATCGATGTTGACGAGGGATTCGCGGGTAAAAAGCCGAAAAACTGGAGTACATTCTTCGCTGGTCGAGTCCGAATCCTCAGACATCTCCCTCAGAAATATCTATGAGAGATGATTTCTGAGACCGACACTGGCACACTTAGGATGTACACTTTTCTCGCTCCATTATCAGCAATTCGACATTCTTGAAATCCAAATCGAACTCATACCTTTGTAATCACATTTTCAAGGATTTTTTGAGAGTTCATTAGCTCCAATAATCTGCAAAATATAAACAGAATTTGTAAAAATTCATTTACCTTAACTAAATTTTCACATAGATAGGATAGGTAATACTGATAATTAGGAAACTTTATTGAAAATTTTGGAAAACTTCAAAATTTGTTTGAGAATATCTTGGGAATTTAAAGAGTTGCCTTAATAGTCACAGAATATTAACAATATTCAGTGAATATTCAGCTTATACCATTATTTCAAATTTTCAATTTTAGATTCCCCAATACATTACAGTTTGTAAACTATGTATTGTAATTTGTAATGTGTGTTGTACTCGCTAAATCGGTATTATAAAATTGCAATTCGCCCAAAAATGTAGGTTCTCGTTTTTAGGATTTGAGGTTCGTGCCTAGTCCTAGTCCAAGTGCATTATAATAAAAGGTCTATTAAATCTTTCTTATCTGATGAACATTAATACATAAAATTAATCGTGTTCTTTTAAATACCCTTGTAACATTAATAGTAGATATATTTGTAAATATATTTGAAGTAGTAATATAGAAGTTGTTAAGAAAGGGAAACCTTGAGGAAAAGATCTATTTGCCCTATTAATAAATAGTAGCACCATTACACTACTACAGATACTAAGTATGTGTATTGTGTATAAGAGCCAACTTCCCTTTGCAAATATATAAAGTCCGTGACCCTTGCACTTTAAAGCACAATATGCCATATTTGAGGCTTTTCTCAAGTGATTATAAAAATAGGCTAAATCATAATAAAAGTGTCTATGAACATGGATACTTATTGCTAACTCTAAAAGCCCTCATAATGCCATACAAGACAATAAAAACTTCTCTATAGGGTATCCAAAATGAGATAAAAAATACATTTCAATTCAAAGTCTAAAAATAAAGATTTTGATTTTAAAGGATTAGAAGATCGAAGTTTGTTAATTTTTAAGACCCAGAACCAGAACTTTTTTCTCTTATTATGCAATCGGCAATAATTTTCGAGAACTTTAAGAAATAGATTGTAAAGTAAAAATTACCTACTTATAAAGCCTTTGTTTTTATCGATCTAAAACCGTTTCTATTCATTGTTTGATAAATTTTTGGTTTTTTTGTTTAGCAGTTCATTGTTCATTAATTAATAAGTTCATTAATTCGATATTTTTTTAAATGACTTACTATTTTGAAAATTTTGAAAAAAATTTCCTAAAACACAAATTTCTATTTCATTTATACTAGGTAGGTACTCTATTTGTATTATTTATAAAGTATCTTTTTACTACTCGTAGTACCCTTAATATTTAAACTTATGCCTTAGTAGGCTTATCTTAGGCAATAAAAGAACAAACTAAAAGAGATTCTATAACTTTATTTTAATAAATTTATCGATTTTGCCGAACTTTCTCCGTTTAAAAATATGTTAGTAAATAAAATTTTAGCTGTCTATAAAATAGGTAAACACTGATTTGATCTCCATTATAAAATGAGCAATAAAATTATTCAAATATCTACTTACGATATGATTGTACAGATATTCATATTATCCTAATCAAAAACACAAGTCACAAAAGTCTATCAAATAAATACTACCTATGATAGTTTTCAAAAATAAATTAGACTAAAAATGTTCAGACTCATTAAAGATACATTTGAAGTATCTACCTACATGTTTTCTGGAACTAATTTCAAATGAAAGATATACTTTACTACATATTTCTTGTAGTACATTTTTGAAATGCTTTTCTATATTTTAGGTAAATTACAGACATCCGATGGGAAATACAAGTGTACTTATTCTAACACATAAACTACTTCTACTACATTTTTTTAACTCTAAAACTAATAGTAAAAGGGCCGGCTGGTTATTCGACAATTTGTATGGGAAAGAAGTGCATTACCGCCTTCAGTCTAATAAATGTAAAAAAATAGACTTTTGCATGTTACAGTTCATATAAGTACTGTTACTTAGCATAGTAGTTTTACAGTTTCAAAAATATTTGGTACATATGTAACATATACCTACATATATGCAAGTACTATATTAGCACTTGCTTTATTTTATGAAATAAAAAAAAGCTCAAGAATTTCCTCAAGAAAGTAAAAATTTCATACTTTGTAAGTTAAGTAGAGTCTTTTACTGCTGAAGTCGATAGCTCCCTGGATATTTTATCAACCTAACTAGGACTATACTATGTACTACTAATACTAATACATGTATAGCCTACACTATACATGCATATGGCCTTTTATTAAAATACAAAAAATATCAAAAAGCAAACATACTTGTACTGTATTTACTTTCTACCAACATTTAAGATATGTAGGTAGGTATAAGTGTACATAGGTATAAGTGAAATTGAAGTTATATAATAAAAACTCCTACATCTGAATTTTTAAAATTTAAAATTGGATTTTGTTCTCATTACATTTATTCAAACATAAACAAAATTTCTAAACATGGTTAACATATCCTATTTATTCATAAATTATATTTGAGTTTTGGCTTTTTGTTCAGCAGGTACTGGATTTTCCTGATGATTTTATGATTGCATTGGCTTATTAGAATTAGTCAAAATTTTGAAAAAAATTTCCTAAATCACAAATGATTTCTATTTCTTTACTACTTTGTATTTACTCTGATTGCAAAAATTGAAATCTCTCAGATTTAGCATTTTTTCTTTGGATAACTTTGCAAAATTTTGTCAATTCGAACTTGGATATTTTTGCAATACTATTACTACAAAGTAGCAGTACTATGTGAACTCGATTAAGTGTATAACAGTTGTTCTAACTTTAACTCTCCACTACAATTTGTAATACATAAGGTAGTAAGTAGTAGCATTACTTGTACAAGTGTAAGTACTTTCTCTAGCACGGGGATATATTGCAAATACTTGTTATAGTTTTGGTCTTTGAAATCGAGTTTTTACTTTATTCTGGTTCTGGAGATAAGAACTTTGGGCAGAGAGCGCATAAGCTAACACCCTCGGTTCTCTATCGATTGGAATTTTGCGCCCTTATAACATACATTTGAAGAACATACATACTGTACTACATATAATATTAGCATTACACAGTATGTCTGTGTATATATTTTCATAGGGCAAAATACTACTAGGTATAGTATGTATAAAATAGAAAAAGAAAGAAGACCCTCGTTCAATCTCTTTTTTTTTTTCGAGAATTGCAAACCCGTTTCCCTAGCCTAAAAAGTGGGCCAAATGGAAACTCAACTTTTGCCAACTCGATGCGACTCTCAAATTCAAACTCAAATATTGAAATATACTCATGAAACACCATATCCAGAATTCTGGATAGTTTTAGACACTATACAGAATATATAAATCTCATATCCGTTTTTTGTTATACTGGATTGTGAATGAACTCTGAAATCTGACTCACACATTATACCAGACAAGATACAATGTATGCCTATATGAATAAATGTTTCCAGTCTCGTCTAAAGATAAGTGCAAAAAGTAAAGCAAATATTATGTACATCAAAATAAATATTTCCCCCTCATATATTTGATGTTTTGTGTAGGTACTGTACAGATATAATGTGAATGAGAATCAAAAGCAGATCAAAATTCTCACCTACTCATATGAGAAATGGATATTTACTCGGAATGACAAATGCTTTTTTACAACTTCATAAAGTACCTACATACATACAGAGATAAACAACCTCATGTTCATACTTTTTTACTTATAATTCTAGTACATACAAGTATTTAGATCGATTTATAAGTATGTAGTACAAGAGTTGGGATTTGGTATGTTGAAATAAGGGTATTTTTGGGTATGATATGAAAGATCAATAAAAAGAAAGTTTGTGGTGCAAGTGTTGTCGAGATTTATTAAAATTATTTTTTTAGACTAGGAGCTAGGAGGCTTTGAACTCTATTATGACTTTCTCTTGTACCACCTACATACCTACTAAATACTAGTATTACAACACACTTGCGAAAGTAATACCTACTACAAGTATTAGCAAAAGTACCTTTGTATACCTAGGTACTAAAACTAAGTACTTATAAAAGAAAAGTGCAAACCGAAATTGATATAGAAAAATTTAATAGGCAAATTTGCCTTTTCATAGAATACCTTAGCATTTGGGAAAAAAATAAAATAATCGAAACCATCATCAAAGCCTGCTGCCTACTCCTGCAATGAAATGCCACTACCACACTCATACTTCTACCATGGGATGCATACAGCTATCATACTGATTTCTGATACTGATAGTGATTACCTTACTGATACATGAGCAGAGTAGGTACAACAATTTTGAAATTAGAAATTCTAATAAGTAAATCATCTGTTTGTTTTAATAAAAATTCATAATTTTTAAAAGAATCAAAAATAAATCAAACTAGCCTAGCACTCTAGCATTGCACTGGCGACTGGTATGTATGGTATGGTATTACTTAATACAGATTACTAACTTGAAAATTAGGTTGAAATATCTACATTTAAAAAAAATTTCAAACCAAAAACTACTTACTTCAATACCGATAGTATAATAGTACTTATGTTTCTAAAAACAATATCAAGTCCTAAATCCTAGATTAGATAAACGTATACTACACTAGATATTTGATACTCAATATACGATACCAATAGGAAAAGTACATACAAGCATGTTACAATTACATACTTCAAAAAAGTTGATGCCTTAGGTAAAAATTAGCTGATTGTCTTGTCTTGTCAGTTCTTTCATAAAAATGTCTAGGTATTTTTTTCGGTTGCTTTTGGAATTTTAAAATGTATATTCTGTCGACGTATGAACTAATTGATTTGCCATTGCCACGCTTACTAGTAATTAGTACACCTAACCTACCATACTTATAGTTTTGAGTCTTTGTATAAACTTTAAATAGAACCTGGATTACCTCCTATATGTATGCTATGTTAGTAAATTGAAATATTTGGATTGAAAAGAACAGACAGAAGTGCATGATATGGTCTTTTCTTAAGTTAATTTCAATGACTAATAATAATAATAAGCTAAAAAACCAGTAGTAAGAAGTCTGATGAGAGTCTAGAAGAATGGGAAAGAAAAGATAAAAAAATCTTATTCTTTTCTTTACTATACCTAAGGTTCACTAGATTTCTTTTGTATTTTAGGTATGGTAGACTGATATAAAAATTCAACATAGTTTATTGCTGACGTAAATAAATTGAGTTGAGCTATACATTCTACATACATTGTAGTACTAGTAGGTAGTACAAGTACTTGATATTCTTATGGTGGACACAATAAGTCTAATTCGAATTCTAAATCCTGGTTCTACTAATACTAAATTATATTTAAGTATTAGTTCAATGCTGGTAATACTTATGTAGTAAAACCTCAAAACCCCTGGTTGACATGCAATTCTCTTTTTAACTCGTCTCCTTAAACCCTTTGTATAAATAAAGACCCTATTCTCAAGTATTTTGGGGATTTCTTGTAATTTGAATAAAATAAAATAAAATAAACTCTTCTTTACTTTACTAGTCTGGTTGACCATTTTATACTTGGTATGTAATGTAGGTATTTATACTAGTAGTACAGTCTATTGAAATCTAAATGTACAATTCATTCGACCATTTCCTTATACCTATACTATTACAAACCGTGGCTGTTATCGTACTTGGTTTGTAGTAAAAATTTAAATAAAAGTTGAACTCAAGTATTTGAAAGATTAGAGGATTGAAATGAAATAAAAAATAACTTTCATTCTACTCTAGATATTGAAAATTATACCCTGAAATCTGAAATAAATACACAAAATTAAGTCTTTATATTCCTTTATAGACTGCTAGAAACTTGTCTAATAAATGTACCTATACTCTGTAAAAAGTATAATATAGTAGGGAACCTACAAATTTAGATATAAATTTTATCCAAACATACCTTGATCTTAGATTTAGACTAGTCCAGATAATCCAGATATTTCAAATTCCAAAATTAGAAGAATTTCTTTACTCTCTTTTCCAGAATCAAAATCCAAATTGTAATTGTTGTGAAGAATTTGAAGGATTGAGAAACACAAAATGTGAAAAAAATAGCGATTGAAAAATTTAACTAAATTATGTACAAAAAATAGGTTTAAAATTAGTCCAAATTTCTCTCACTTTGGGTATTTATACTGTAGCATTCTATACAGTAAATTATATTTACATATTAGTTGGCCGGAAGTCAAATGATTGTTGAAAAATATATTTTTTATGAATTTTTCTTGTGAATATTATTGTATATGTTATTAGATAGCTTAGAATGTGAATAAATTTTATTTTAGATAAAGATATTTATTTATAGATACTTAAATATGTACAAAGAAAGTCCAGCTATTCTTAAAAATTTCTCTCAAAGAAAAAATCGAACTCTTTCTCATAAGTTATAGAAGAAAACAATGAGAATTTTTGTTCTGTTCTGGTCGTTTTTTTGCCTGAGTCTTATCGTAAATTTCGACAAGTCAAGGCATACCTAAAAACTTGGAACTTTCTCCAGTACAAGTACAATACCAGTATGAATTTTGTGTATTTTTCTGTACACTGTACCAGTATTAGTAAGTGGAAGTATTGGATGGATTGCGCTGTTCAAAAATCTACTTTCTCCGGGTAAGTAAAACTGAACTAACTGGCAGAAATGGGTAAAAAATATCCGAATGTTGTAGATGCAGAAGGCGGGGTCTGTGACGTCAAAATTTTACTGAGACCATGCGGCAAAACTCATTTTACTTGTGAGTTTACAAGTAAAATGACCAAAAATTTCAGAATTTTTGAATAAAAAGATTTATAAACACATTTGGTAGGAATTTATTCATAATTTTGGCCGAGATTTTTACCTCTCAATTTAAATGGTAAAATTGTACTTATGCTTTTTTGGTATTTTGTGATAAAGGATTTCGAAATTATATCTCATTTCTAACCGTATTAGTCATTACATGTAATACATTTTTTATCCATAGGAGGAATGGAGAAAGTACTTTCACCATTTTTAGAGCCTAGATTTGAGATTATTTAGCTTTTATTTTGAAAGTAATATTCACAATTTTGAAAACTATTAAAATTCTTAAAAGTTGGACTGTCGAATTGCTAATAAATATTCTGAATTTGAGAGTCTCGTTGCTTGTTGGTCTAAATAATTGTTCAAGATTCAAGACCCTGGAATATGTAGAAAATAGAACTGGCCAAAAATTCTATATTGAAAATTCTACTCCACCTAGGTATGAAGTACTTACTTCATATGGAGAAAGTATGTGTTAGAAGGATATTCTCTTGCAAATTATTAAAAAGAATTTTCTTACATACAAGTACATAAAAGAGCAATTCAACTCAACTTACTTTACTACATAGTACTAGTGCCTATAGTCTACAGGACAGAACATAGTAATAAAATTTTCTGGAGTATAAAGCACAAACACACACACTTGTACTGTACATTTGAGTATACACCCTAACCTTATTTTACATTCTACATGCATATAAATATTGTTAAATGGCAAGTGGAAAAAGCCGATGATCGATATCCATCATGTGAATGTGAAGTTAGCATTTCATATTATGTATAAGTAAATTGCATAAGGTTACCTTCAAAAAAGGTGACCAATATAAACTATTACTATTACTTATATTATCAGAAAAATATATACACACAAAACTAACCCAAATAAATTATAATGCTTCTTCAACCTACATACTTGAAAAGGTTTGAAAAAGAAAATTAGACCTACACCCTCATATTATACTAACAGTATACATACATATATTCTAAGCATAAGTATCCTTTAAACACGATTATTTATAAATTCGGACAAATTACCTATAACTAATCAAACTTGCTACAATTTTATGTAGACACCTAATGTACTATAAGTACCCTATGTAATACTCAGGATCAGTAGTATCTAAACCTATACATGATAAATTAATCTATGAACACGAAACTATATTTAAATTGTTAGCTTGCACTATTTATAAATTGTTAGCTTGCACTATTTACTTATTAAACTGTTAATTATTTTATCAAGGTTTTTTCAAATTGATTTTCTATTTTAAGTATTTATACTGGGATCATTATTTATTCTATCTTTTAAAACTTTGTAATGCATATACATATATATAAACTGAAATCAATAATCGGATGAATTAATAACTTCACAAAGCAATGTTGAATAATTGAAATTGGCCATAATTTTGACAAGCCATTAACCATTCTTGAGTTTTGGGGTATTTAACAAGTCTTCCATAATTATGAATAAGTACATTAGATGCAGCAGAGAAAAATACAAAATCAGCAATTGTCATTTCACCCAGCAAGAATGGGCTAGTTACTTTTAGCTGAGCTTCAATAAAATCAAAGTTGACAATTTTCTCCGAAGCTTCCTCAATGAGTTTATCAACTTGTTGTAGCTGTAAAAATAATAAATTATTTTAAGGGTAAGATATGCATCGCAGTATACATATAATCTATGGTAATAAAAAGTCACCTGTCCCCAATCCAAAGTATCATAATTCAACGGATATGCTAGCGGTATTATTCGGGAAAAAAATCGGCATAAATTCCCTTCACCTTGTATTGGTACTTGTCTTATTGGATTAACTATTAATTCCGTTTGAAGGTCCACTAAAAGAAAAAGGTAAAAACGTAAAGTAATAGGGTATTCAATATAGAACTTTTACTTCTTTTCTATTTTCTCGTAAAGTTAATATTTTCGTAATTAATTAGGTAACTTACAATTTTTCCAAATGACCGTGATAACTAATGATTCTTTAACATCAATAATTTCATCTTGAGGATCAGTGTTAAAAACTTCTAAATATTTTGTAATATTTCCAGTACAAGATGAGTGTACAAAAGTTTTTATTGTTACACCTAAAACGAGATAAAAGAAAATTATTTTATTCGATTTTATCTGAATCAAATTAGGTATGTAGGAGGTATTACTACATCCAGTACATTATGTATTATTTAGCTCACCTGTTCCATAATAATCTTGTAAAATCTTTCTAAAAAACAGCAACGAGTAAGGTGGTCGTCTTGGATCAGCATTAATTACAACATCCTAAAATTTAAATAATTATTTTAGGAAAGAATAAGAATATATAATGATATAAAATGGATAGATGATTAAATTAATTAGATCTTATCGTTAGACAAGGTAATTGATATTGATAACTTCTTACAATATAATCGTCAGGAAGGCTATGACTTGGATTCGTATTATCGACATAACCACTTTGTTTCAAGCATTTTTTATGAAGAATTGTAATTGTTGATTTTAATTCTGTTAATTTTGATATTATAGCCAATTGACGATTCTCAAGTGCTTCAAATGTTTCCTTATTCACATTATTATCATTTATGTTATCAAAATCCATTTTATCAATATCAACAACTGTTCCTCCTCCTCCACCATCAGATTTTGATTTTTGCTGCAGCTTAGCCTGTGATTCATTTTTACCACTTGGCGACTTGTCTTTACTCTTGCTCTTTTTGTTCCTATAAAAAATAAACAAGAAAAAATTACTATGTAATCTTGTCTTGATATTTCAAATATTTAAAACCAACATACTCTATTCGTATTAACATTTGTAATTATATTGCAATCAAAATAACAAGTTTGCTAGCTGATTTAGCTCTGAAAACCATAATTTGGCTCAATTTGATAAGTAAATACATGGAAAGGAGGAAAGATTCTGGTTTTTCAGAGCTAAATTGATTGAATAGGATCATAAGATTAATATTTTAAAAGTAAAAAATGATTAAATAATTATCTAGGTAAAAATAAATATAAAATAAAGCTGTTATTACTGTGTCAAGCAAGCATACAACCTGTTAAAAAACAATTAAAAATACACAATTATCATAAAAGCAGTCAAAAAACCAAACCAATACATAAAAATATCGATAATTTTATTAAAAGATAATAATAATAAGCTTTATATTTATAGGTAATTTAGGTACTTACTCTCTTGTTAAATTTGGGTCACTTTTTTGGGTCTGGTTGATGTTGGTGGTGCTATTTATTTCCGATATACTCCTTGTATTATTCACAAACCTGTAAAAAAATAGATTAAAATAAAAATGTCATAATGTCAATAATAAATGATTATTATGTACCCTCCGGTTGATATCCCATTGGTCATCGGCAATGCCGATGGCATAGTAAATGGCCCAGATGGTGAGCCAAGTGCACTGGATTCTGGTGAAACAGGGCTCATCGCGTACATATTGTCCGGCAAAGGGACATTGTCCGGTATCTCGAAAAGTGGTTTAACCTTATACATTTTGAAACAGACCAGTAGAACCAACAATTTAGTTGTTATTTAATTGTAATTAAATAAATTAAAAGAATCGAAAACCAAAATTGTTGAAATCCCTTACAATTACGAACAGGATCTGGGTATTTATGTATTTATCTCGGCGTTCCGATTCTACACAAAATTCTCTAATACAAAATCCTATTCCTATTCTTATGTGCTTACTGCCTGCCTGCCTGCCTCATACTATTATACCATATTACTTATATTATACAAGTACCTATACCTATACCATACTTATACAGGTACCTATTATATATCTATTATACATTGCATTGCAATGGTTTAGCGCTTGCTCCATGCTACATACATACCTATACCCAGCTAGCAGGATCCAGTCTGATACTATTATATTATACCTACTACCATGGTATGTATTATACCATACCTAATACTTACCATGTATTGCATTGGCTTGCGCTTGCTCTTACTCTATGCTTGGTCTATTTGCCGACTAGCTGACTAAATAAAATAAAACCTTTAAAACCTTTTTCATTTCAACCTTTAAAAATCGAAATCGAAATCGAAATCGAAACCAAAAATAATTAAAAACAATAATAATTTAAAATTTATTTAATTATTTTGATAATTGAGAATTGAGTTGAGAATTGAGTTGAGAATTGAGTTGAGAATTGAGTTGAGAATTGAGATTGAGTTAAGATTTGAGAGAGATAATTTTATTGATAAGAGTTGAGTGTCATCTCCTCATTATAAAATAATAAGAGTTGAGTGTCATCTCCTCTAAGAGTTGAGTGACATCTCCTTTTAATTAAATAAGAGTTTAGGTCAAGGTCAGTCTATTCTGACAAAATAGTACCAAACTACACATTTAATTTAAATACGAATTGATGATGATATTGATGATGTTTTTTTTTGTCATTTTAATAGGTATCTGTGGTTGTTGGTTTTAAAGGTCAATAAGGTCAATAAATTGCCCTTTTAAAAGTCCCTAGCCAAACGGTTCAACCGTGATACGCACAGGATAAAAAGTCGCCCAAAACACAGCGGGCCAGAAATTTTAAAAAAGTCGCCCAAAACACAGCGGGCCAAGCTATTTAAAATACAATGTTGCCAAAAAGAGCACGTTTTGATAGCAATCAAGTAATAGCAACAAATGCTGAACTTGATGGTTACTTGAATTTAGCAAACGATATAATTTTACGTTTGCAATTAGAATATTTAAATATTCCTGAAATCAATATTAATTCAATAAAAATGAGATTGGATGAACATACAATTCAATTGAAATCAATGACTGAATATGTTCAAAATTTACAAATACCATTTTATAACAATCAAATAATTGATGGTATTTCACAAAATAATTTGCCTTTGGAGTTATTAAAATCTTATGCCCCAGTTTATACAATTGGGGATGGAAATTGTTTTTCTTATGCAATTTCAATTATATTGTTTGGAAATGACAACTATTATAACATTATAAAGCTATTGATGCTTTATGAAGTTATTAATAACTCTAATATTTATGCTCAAATAAATAGATTAGAAGGTAATATCACCTTGACTGATATGGTTAAGCGATGTATAATTAATTATGCATGGACAGATAGCACACAAATATATTGCTGTACCCGTGTACTCAACCGTCCTATTTATAAATATGGTCTTTTCGAGCATGATTATAAAAACAAAAATTCAAATGAAATTGTTGAATATCTAAATAGAATTGGTTCATTAGCTCATCATGTTTATTGTTACAATGATGCAATTAGAGTAAATGAGCCTATATGTATTCAATTTCGAAGCATGAGTGGTGATATCACACGTCAAACTAATCATTATGTTGCAATGATGAAACGAAATGACAATATTACAATGTTTCCTTGCACTTATGATTTATTTGAATGTTATAACAATTTGTTTTTACAAGTTGACATTGTTGAGCCTGTGCTTGAGGCTAATAATCCTTTATTAAATAATAATAATATTGATAAAATTATCGAATTAGTTGTTCTAGGTCAAGGATCTGAACTATATAATGTTGAAGCTAATCGAATACACATGGATAAATTAAGAAAAAGAAAACATATTGCTAATGAGACAAATGAGCAGCGATCTCAAAGATTAGTCAAAGATGCTAAGCATAAAAAAGCTAAATATCATGAACAACGGCAAGAAGCTGTTGCTGCAAACTTGAAAATCAAAGTTGCTAAAGCCAGAAAAACCCATAATTTGGGTAAAATTATATTAATTGATGAAAAAACTGTACCGCAACATCATTGTGGTCCTTTAACTGATAAAGCGAATATTTGTACAAATTGCCAAGCTTTTAATTTTAAAGATGAAAAACCAAAAGATGGCAAATATTCAAGATGCTGCAAAAAAGGAGCAATCAAAATAGAAAATTTGAAACCTCATCCTGCTTATCTAAAAGCATTAATGACTGGAGGTGATAAAGATTCAAAGCA